>JAPYMA010002359.1:0-37984 GCA_035041965.1 Anisakis pegreffii
AAAAAATTTTTACGGAGTATCATCGTATTCGAAATTCATTCGTGCAAATTGATCGTCGAATGAAACGCAATCGAATATCAACTGAAAAGTTTTCGTGTTGCCGCTGAATTGTTGTAGTGATAAAATTTTTATTTACGATTTTCGAATGAGAATGACGTCGTTCGTTCAAATTTCGTCTAATCATTTTTGTGTATTCCATTTGGTCCCTACCTGCCGTATCCTGTTATTTTCCCATATTTTTCATAGTATTTTTCTTCATTTTTCAACGCATCTCATCGTCAATTCATAATCATTTTTACTGATTTCCACATTCCGATAACAAAATTTGCAATGAGGACTCAGACAAATTTCACTTTCAGGGGAACTGAACGATTATTTGAAAGCCACAAAAAATACCGCCGATGAAACTAATCGGATGCTGCGAACAACTCACAA
Organism: Anisakis pegreffii; assembly: GCA_035041965.1. Taxonomy (NCBI): domain Eukaryota; kingdom Metazoa; phylum Nematoda; class Chromadorea; order Rhabditida; family Anisakidae; genus Anisakis; species Anisakis pegreffii. The sequence goes on from JAPYMA010002359.1 coordinate 436, forward strand.
AAACAAGGAAATAACGAGGGTTGATTGATGTGTTAAGTGTTGGAAGCATATTGTGGAAAAATTAACTTGTTTTTGGGGAAACAAAAAAGTTGCTTGAAGATTTCTTCGAGATCATTTTTGTGCCATTCAGGCAATTATTATTATTATTGATATTATTATTATTATTATTATTATTATTATTATTATTATCATTATTATTATCATTATTATTATTATTATTATTATTATTATTATTATTATTATTGTTATTATTATTATTATTAATGATATTATTTGTTGCAATTATCATTTCATTACTGATATTATTATTATCATCATTATTATTACTATTATTGTTACTATTATTATCACTATTATGGCTATCGTTATTTTAACTGTTGTTGATGCAGAACATAGAATATACAAAATTAAATTCAAAGCAATATGTAACCAAACCCAAGGTTGTTTTACGTGCCCAGAAAAGATTTGAAGGAAACTATATTGTAGCAAAAGAACAATTTCACAGTACATCCCCCCATAAAATCCGTCTCATGTTGATTTGATTTTTGCAAATTTAACAGTGGCGCCGTCGACTTTAGCAGTTGTCTGCTCTTATTAACGTAACATTTTATCAACTACTGATAACCATTAATTGCTGAACGTTTCTTCTCATTCCATGATATCGAAGATTCGATTATAAAACAAAAATACGTTTCTTAATGTTGACTTTAATGCGTACTGATGTGTGTTTAATATGGATGGTGTGTGAACTTATTAAGGACATTAAGGACATTTTCATATTACGCACGCATACAGTCTCATTCAAATACGCATTAATTATAATTCGATAACTGTAAAAGGCGTTTCGCATACAAATCAATTGTCCCTTTCAGAATTTAGTTCATAAACTATCGAAGAAACTTCTTTTGTTCGTTTATTCAATAAATCAGCTCGGACGCTCATCGATTCTTCACAATTATCAGCGATTGTTAATCACGGATTGATTGGAGCAAAGTGGAGTGGAAAAAGGATGACGAAGTAGAATACTTCATAGAAACGCACTACTGAAGATATTCATTGGATGGATAAGTGGACATCATAATAATACCGTTGAAATAGTACCTTAATGCCGAGCTGTGATAAAGCATGGTTTTCAGTGACCCGTTCCAATCGAAGGATATCGAATCCCCAGTCTCGATCGTTCGAAAGAGCATTTTTGACATCTGCTGAAACTCGTCTTCGAGCATCACCACTCACGGTTCGTTTCTCCTTAAATGCGTCCACCACTGAACGTTTGCGTTGCCGAGTTGGATGATGTAACTGAAACGTATTCATTGTGACGACTATCGATTGTGCATTTATCAATGCTGTTGCTGTCATTATCATTGTTGTCAATGAGCATGGATAACAATGTTGATTATATGCACTTACTATAAAATTCAGATAAATTCGGCGCAGAACAACCGTCGGGTGAAACTATTACATTCAACAGTTTATGCAGAAAAATGAAAGCAATAGCAAAGGAAAAGTTCAGAGGGAGATCGGTTTTTAGCAAAGCAACAACAATTTTGATTTCTGCCTATCGCTATTTATGCGCTCTCTCCATGAAATTGAACATTTGATTTCGATCGTGTCACAAGAATCGCTAGAAATTTAGGACAAACGACACTAAACTGCATATTAAATGCCATCTCCGAATGACTTTCAACTTTTTTGTGTTCAAAATGAATTACTAAATTAAAATTTCGAATCGTTTTCATATTTGCAGAGCAAAGAGATAGTTACTTTATTTGATATTGCAATGCGCATGTTTGGTTATACTACTGGAACTTGCATAAACATTGCAGCTATTTAGAGAAGACGCTCAGTCAGCTGATTACATAAACTTTAACAATACAATACTGATTGTGAGTGACGAATGTATTTGGTGTTTGTGAACAGCCATTTATCATACTCGAAATGACCGAAAACACCGCAAATGAAATTGTTTCCTAGCGGATTGCATCTGTTTGATTGGAATGAGAATTCATCTGAATATTTGCATACGGTTATTGAAATTGCATACGTACGTTTTTTTCGAATTGTTTCGATAGTGAAACTTTTTTCGAACGTGAAAAGAACGAATGATTTGAGGGTTGCAGCATCTTTATGATTGATGAATTATAATAAAATGCAGCCATCGAATATGGTGGAATAAGATACGATAAAATCAAGGCACATTTGCTGACCGAGTGCTTTCTAGTGCATTTTCGATGGATATTCACGGATAAGAAAGATGATCAAATGACTCGTGAAGATTACGAACAATTGAAATGGCACCACATTCATCCAAAAAAGAAAATCAAATATCTTACGATTCAAATGGAGTTTTAAAAAAGCTGATTGGAAGAAAATGGTGCTTGAACATTATGAGTTGAATGAAGAAGTCAAAGAATGAGGCGGAAAAAATCTGAAGTGAAAATTTTTGATAGTGATGATGACAGCGATGGTACACGAAAGGAGTGCAATGAAGACGACATAAGATGTGGAGTATCTTAAAAAAAAATGAATTTAGTGTTGTATGCATGAAGACATCCGTGTTTCGACACGTCCAACAAAAAAATTGGAAAATAGCAAAAAAGAAACCAAATTGCATGCGATTGCTTTCAAAAGTTTTTTCGATCGGTTTGTTGAGTCGTAAATAAATGATATCAATTACAAACTACGAATCTAACTTACTCAATTCGATTGAATTTGTTGGTGCGTGTACATAAGACGAGGAAGAATCAGAGAAGTGGACTTTTTCCAGTGGAAGAGTGGAATTTCAATACAACATATGAAAATGAAAACTTTTCTACTCCTCCACATAAAATCGTCCACTAACAAACTGTCTCATGCCATAAACATACTTGAAGCGACAAAAAAAATGAAAATCATAAACTTGCACACAATTCATTTGGGATTCCCTACCATTTCATCAGTTCACTTCATAAGTTTGAAAATTATTATAGCATGCCCTCGGAAAGGTAAGTGAATTTAAATTAGAAAAATGCGAGGCAGTTCGCTGAGTACAGATACAGTGACAGCTCCAGTTATTTTGTGTGTTTTCGTGCATCGAAAAGGAGTTCCTGAAGATGGCATAGCGTTGGACATCATCCTAATAATTCGAATTGCGCATGTAATATCATGTCGACAATATTACTGTTTTGGTTCACCTTTCTCAAATCCACAAAAGAATTCAACGTTTGCTTTATTGCAAAGTGGTATGAGAATCGGCTGAAAATCGAGAATAATCCAGTAATCAATCCATCAATACATTGTGATCAAAAATGTTAGCTGAAATTGCAATTTCCATATAATTTCTATTTCAATCAATCCAGTTCAAAAAAATTTCCAGGCGAAATTGCCGCCCAAGTAAGGTGATATCTACATTCAAAACATTTTTTCGATCCCATCCAGATCGCAACTGTTTCTCATTATGAGTTTTGCTTTTCTTCACATCAATATGACGTGAAAATGAACCGAATATCCATGAGAAAAAAACGTAAAATGCGAAAGAAAACGAAAAAATTTTCAAGAAATTACAGTTGACATTGACTAGAAATTACGATTTTGGATACAAATGTAAACATTCAGAAGTGCAGTCAACGCTGTTCATTTACTAAAAAGAGCCAAAAGCGAAGGAGTGATTTCAAAGAAAAACAACGTCTAAAAGAATTAATTCATTGTCAGCGGTATAATCAAATGAATAAGAATGCAAATAAGCACACAATTCTTAAGCAATTAACTGCTTGTGTTGCTGTGCACTCAATCTAAATCGAGAACGATGTCGAGTTGGAGATCGCGCTGTGAGTAAGCGATAAAAATTTTCGTTCAGTAATAGTGATGAAAAGAAAAACCAGCCACAACGCAAAGACCTGATAAAAAAGTTGTAATCAAGTCGCAACAAATTTATCGTGATGTTCGCCAAGAACGCATCAGTTCAGTAGAGGATGTGTTCTAGTCAAAATCGACTACAGTGCTACGAATACGAAACAACGATCACCCTTAGCCGCAATAATCGAACAGAATGCAAACGATTACATTTACGAGTATTTCTGGCATGACTCCGGAGTAGAAATGAATGATTTTCTTTTTTTTTGGGTTGCAAAAATCAGACGAAATTTATCAGCACTTGTAGAGAAAGAGGATTATGCGAAGACTATCAAGGATACGCAGAGAGAAGTACTTTGCAGGCGTTTCACTCGTTATCAGCGATTTCATATATGTATAACATTGTTGAAATAATCTGTTAACATTGTAAATGCTTGCTAGTGCTAATGCAAGAATTTGCATTCGATGAAAGTGTTTTTGCATTCCCATGCGGAATTCTGTGATCATGTTCATGACGGTTTCTCCATTTCAAATGTCATCAATAATGGTGCGTAGATGTTTGTGTGCGAAAAAAAACGAATCAAATGAAAGACGTTCCAGTACTGATTATGTGACAGTTGTTGCATACGTCACCAATGTGCGATGAGCAACTGAATCGATTCAAACTTCACAAATTGAAATGATGTCTTACAGTCAATTATGTTTTGAATTACAACGATCATGTTATAAGACGTCTTGAATCCTCAAATTGTGAAACAAAAATTACGGAATGACGTTTTACGATTGGACAATATGGTTCTATCAGCTAGATTAAAAACTTAATGGACAAATGAACAATTAGTTTGGATGATAAATGGTGATCAAACTTTGATACATCGAACACACTGAACTGGTATTTTGCCGTTCAACTGAATTTACAGATGCATTTAACGGACAAAAAGATTTCTCGACAAAACAATCAGTTTTTCAGCTATTATGATACTTAAAATCAGCTGTTCAGAATCTTTAACGTCATTGAGGAAAACACTGCACTTCAGGAATCAAAGTAAAGAAGAAATGAAACGATATGAACTGACAGTTTAGAAAAAATCGATCATAGCCAGAAAAAAAAGAACTCAGAAAGAAATCTTCAATGTAATATACAGTAACCCATAGTTGGCCATAGGCTATTGTATAAGCGCTGACAAAATCAACGTTTAGCGCAACTTCCAAGTTGATTAAATGAGAACGGTTACACTGGAAACAATTCTCCATGTAAGGATCACGAAATAAGAGATGCACAAAACAAAACAGCTCCCCTACCGAATAATACGAAATTTTTCAATTTTTTTGCTATGGTTATTCCTGAATGGGAAATCTCAACTGGAAAAGGAGGTGATGGTCCGGAGTTAAGAGCTACAAGAAGAGGGTATAAAATGTCACCTATGCAAAAGGTTATTCGAGATACCTGAACTGTGCCTGTAGTATCATACTCATCCGTTGATGAACAACTATTTGAATTTCTAGTTCTTTCTTTCAAATCAAATTCCGGCTTTGCGAGAGCACAAATCGCTCGTGTGCAATCGAGTCGACTGGGCGATCGCTCTTGCAGTAAAGGATCAATCGTAGCGGTCGGATTCTGAGTTGTATCACGCAAGTACATCCATAAAGCTTGTGAAACTTGTGTCCATCCTGCTGAAGTTGAGCGATCGAAAGAAACGCCGTTCAGATGCCGTGAACTGTTAGCAGCGATTAACGGTTGCATTAATGGTTGCTCTAAGCACTGCGTATCTTTTTCCATAATGCATTCAACATTTATCCGCGAAAATAGATGCTTTGAAGATGCATTTTCCGGATCTGGAACCATGCTGAAATCACACATCGAAGAACTTGATAGACTGGTGTTAGAGGACGACGAGCAACATGGAATGACGGCGAACGCTTGAGGAGGATTATCGGGTGGAGGTGATGGTTTGCAACTATTCGAAGCTGAGAATAAGAATTGAGGAGCACCAGTTGCAAAAGAATTAGAAAATAAGTAGAGTTGTAGCTGATTTAAAAGTTGACATATCGTCTCAAGTTTGAAATCTTCTTCCAGCAATGAAGAATGGGAATGAGAGGACATTAAAGAATTAGATTTTGAGAAGAAAGGAGAAACTGAACGTGTCGAAGAAAAATGATTCTGAGAAGGTAACTGAATTGTACGGTGATGAAAATCTTTTTGGAGGAATTTTGAGAGTAATGAAGCTTCAAATAATCGTTGTAAATGATCCAAAGGTATCCGTTTTTCGGCCTCACCAGCACTTGGAGACGGCAAGTACGTTCGTAACAATAGTTGGCAGTGTTGTTCAGATTCTGAACTGGAAAATGGCTGTTCCATCAGAAAGTCAGATTCGTTTTCTGGCAATGGAAGCGGCACATCTGAAACTGCTAACAGCAACATATCTTGATATCTTCGCAAATACAGAGGTGACCACTCGTGCCGTGAGTTGAATTGGTCACGAATATAACAAGAAACGTTCACAAGCTTCAGACGATTTGTTCGAAGCTTTTGTTGCTTCCGACGAAAATGATTCTTCGCAACAATAGATGATGAATCACAGATCTGAACTTCAGAATCGATGTTCCGTTCACTTGTAAGTCCAAAATCAGAGGACTGATATTGCTGATTCGGTTGATGTGTATGCTGATGTTGAGCTCGAGTTAGATCTCGATCATAACCTTCGAATTCCTCAGGTTTTATTTCGATGAACGATGACGAGTAGTAGGGTTCGTCGAAGAGGCGAGGAACAGATTCAACGTACTGTCCGATATCTTCTTGTTCTTTCAATACTTCACAAAATTTTATCTTTTCACTCACTTCTTCAGGCAAGTGATCAACTGTTTGAATAGACTGCTGCTTCTTTTTGACATCAGCAATCTCGAACTGCATAACCTCGATGGTGTTCAAACAGCGTTCGTCATCATTTTGGGGGTGGTATTGGATGGGTGGGAGGGCCCTACAGCCGAACTGGTAGAACACATCCAACAATATCGATAACTGTTGCTGACAATCGGTTGGTTGATCGTTCGTAAGAAGGCGGAGGGAGTTGAATGAAGTGCGAAAGACGGTCAGATAGGTATGTAGGCGGCTTACGAGGATCGGTGGATGGTTGGATGGCTCTTCGTATGTGCACAGTTAATAAATTAAACATAGGACGAGCACGAATACGACCATGAGCGAAAACTGCCACAATTACTATCCAAAGAGGGTGGTGCTTATCTCAACACTTCTAAAATAATAATGATGATACTGACAAAAATTTTGTCCGCATTGAATAAGCAAGCTAAGGGCATGCACTTCTCAATTATGCTCTACTATTGTAATTTTGTATTTACATGATTACGTCACACTACTGTTCACCATTCAATACGATCAAGTATATGGTGAATCAGACTCTGTCTGCTACAGTCTATCCGTCACATCGGAGTCCTTTGCGAATTGTGTCTGTTTGGATGGCAAAAACTGCCTGATGAGGTGAGTTTTGTTAACCTCAATCGTAAGTAGTCAGTTGATCAGTCTGAGGGACGAGGACCTTATTCAGCTGCAGCTTAACAAACGTTCTCTTCAACCAACCACTCAGATTGATCTGCAATCCTGTTTCGCTCTAATAACATTTCTTTGCAACGATATTCATATTCGAAACTTTTCACGACTTTTTGGAAGTGTAGGGAAAGCTTTTGCTGATTTCATGAAACGACCTGTTGCATGCGATAACAAAATCTCGTCTAATCGCTGCTGATGATTTGATCAAGGCATAACAGCGTTTATTTTTCGGTTAGACTACATTGCCGAATTCGTCAATAAATTTTTCTGCATTAGTAGTGTCAGCATTTGACAACTTTCCTCGCAATTAAGTTGATGTATTGCGAATGTTCCATCGGCAGCCGAAACCAGCCGAAAAATCACTGTGCTTGGCACGACAGAAAGCAAATACAGCATAAGTGCATTCAGTTTTTTTCTCTTAACATTACACTAATCAACGTTGAGACCCGTTCCCTTTGCTACTTGAATCGACTACAAACGGTTCAGTAATATCAATAAGTTCAGTAATATCGCTCATTGTAAACAATCTCCTCATTAATCGACCGCTCGAATGCGTGAAGATGACTGAATCTGCTGCTAGCGTTGACAACAGTTTACTTTTACAGAGAATTTGAAGCAGCCTGTATCTGTGGTGGTAGTAAATTAGTGAATGTTTACAAAAGTTTTTTCATGGTCGCTGCGTTTATGTCATCATCGATCTGTGTCATCGTAATGTCATTCGGAATTGTTTCCATCGTTCATCTAATTACACTCATCGCAAAAGTAACAATTTTCATTGAATCATTGCTATCAAGAGGAGAATGTTTGATCAAGCCTTACACCTTTTATCTGTCAATAAATTCAAACAGACAGACAGTGCGTACTGTTCCAGTGATGATAACGTATAACTTCAAAATACTACATAAATAAGTTCATCTGAACTGAGTTCGTTCAGTTGGGCTGGCTGATGTTGCAATGCAATGTACAGAGGACAGCAAGCAATAAACTTTTATGGGGAAGTCTAGATGTTCAACAGTTTTTGATCGTTTCAACAATGCTTTTGTACTTACAGTTTACAGAATAAACTATGTTGACAAATCAACTGGAAATGATGGTTTAAATTTATTGCGTCACTCTTCAGTTGAAAAAATCGTGAGGATTTGCTGAATATGATGTCATCATATTCTATAACAATTACTTAATGCTTTTTACTTCCATTGAATCTTATGTAACATCTCTCCTATTGTTACAACGTTTTTGCACTCTTGTTTCTTCAAGTAGAACAATATGAAGAATGTTTGAAAAAACTTCCACGAAAGGTTCTGATTCAATTTATCATAACACAATCAAGTAGGACCGCAGATTATTCATGTTTTCAAACAAACGACCTCCAGGGACCCTATGTACCCAATTAAAACTTTGAAAGTAGCGTAATCCTGATCAGAGACAAATTTCTTTGCCTGCAAGAAGTCGAACTAACACATGTAGATTTCGAATGATGGCATAATTCAAGAAGAACATTCTAAGCAGATAAGATCACAAAAAACACAGAGCATAGAATTCGGAAGAGGAAGATATGTGCGTCGTTTTGGAAAACAACTATTCGTATTCTTTTTTACTTCCATCGATCATTTCACTTTGACTTTCAGACGTAAAAAAAATTGTTGTGCCAATCTCGATTGCAGATGAGATTAGCCTTCACAATCATTTTTTGCCTAACAATAAGGCCTTCCAAAATAAGAAGTCGAGAATACGGTTCAGCAAATGCACTTGACTTTGCGTTACTTTGTGTTGGTTGATCTTTTCATAGAAATGGGCAAAAGATGAAAAAGATACGAATTTTATTAGAATTTGCGGCGAAAATGAAAGAACTCGTAATTGTTGTTCAAACCAATTTTGCTAGTTTAAATGTTCGAATTTTTTGAAGTGGAATCAGAAACATTCCATCAATTCAGGCAATGAATATTTCACCGTTCCATTATTATACCAAATTAGTACCAAATTTTATGATCGTTTTCTAATAGTTCCCAATTATTCGTTTGACAAAAAAAATCACCGTCACTTCTTCAGTGAGCCCATTTAACAAAGAAACGTTACGCAGATTTGCGCAATAATTCAATTGTCTCATTTCAGCCGAATCTGTTACATTCCAATCTTAACTGTCAAAATTTTGAATGTCTATTGTCTTCGACCAAATATAAAAGGACTATTTGGACAAAATCACCAAGTATGAATTTGTTAAATTCTTCGTGAAAACTTTTGTGGAAGAATTATAATGAAATGCGAAATATAATCGAATAATCTTACAATTAGTATTTCCATTAATAAACGAATGTTTTTCAGATTCAATGAATGCTCCACTTTTTTTTCGATTTGGATTACTTTTGCTGTCATTATTTGGTTGTGTGCTTAAATTCGTTAATACCAGCTTCAATCGAAGAGGATGATATTGTGGGAATACGAATGGATGCACACTTTGTCGGAAAATGCATTGTGAATGTGGCTGATTGCCTTCGAATGTACCAATGTATCCAATCGCTTTTTACAGATTTTTGGAACCTTTTTTTGAATGAAACACTTTCACGATAACGATAGAACACATGCAGATGTGTTTTTTTCGAATGATTCAAATGATCAAAATGATCAAATAATCAAAATCGAACACCTCGATCAGCACAAACTACTCATTTTGTGTACTCGAAGCATGATGCATGTCGTATTTGGTCAGAATGGTGAGCGAAATTTTCAAAAATCATGATATATACCAGCAGTGGCGGCGTAACCAGGATTTCTTTCCATGCACGGAGGGGGTGTGCGCAAAATGGTCTGGTTCAAAAAATAACTGAATTTTGGGGTGGATTTTTTCCGCTTACTTTTTTGTCCTTCATTAATATCATTCTCCTCATTGTAGGAAAGCACACGTGAAACCGAAGTGCTCATATAATCAATAAGTTGTGATGAAACCTCATAAGCATTTTCGAGAACACGAACACTCAAATATCCTGATGCACTGAATAATGATACGTCGGTGTCAATGTTGTAAAGATGAGCATTATAATTTCAATCGCATACTTTTCATCTAAAAGATCCGTAGAATTTAACCGTTCACCTCGACCAATTGTTGTGCCATGAACGTCTGTCACATATCATATTTCAGCACAATTCTCTTAATCTGCGCAGCTGCTAGCGATTAATATTACTGCATTATCACACTTATGAACTGATTGTTCAAAAAATACTAGGGTTCATAGCAAAACTCATTCTTGAATGTAATTCGAACCTTCCATGTTCATCAGGGAATGATTAGAATCCATGAAAGAACAGTGCAAAATAAGACAAACACGAAAATATGGCTAATACATAGGCACTTATTTCTATAGAGTCATAATAAAAGAAGACCACCATAGTGGAGTATTCACAGGAAAAAACAGCCTTTTATAAAAATTTCTTTGGAACTACTTGTCCCATTATCAAGGACTGAGTCTCTCAGAGCGGATCCGACAGGCCATCAAAATATCAAATGAAATGAGTCATAATATATGCATATGAGCAATGCAATCATATAGAACTAGCAATAAGATATAATAATTTTGATTGCTTTATTGCATAAATTCAAGTTGCAGAGCACGTCGATGAAGAATAGACGTCGTACTTTTTCGTGTGCAAGCATTACGAACCCAATACCAAGCAAGTGAATAGCACGAATGAATTTTTGTCTCAAAAACTTTTTAAAAACGGTTCTGAAAATTCGAAAGAGGAACTTATTTCACACAAGCGTTTCTGATCAGTGAATGTTGAATGATTGTAAGCGGAAAAAGCACAGACAAATAGTGATTGATTAGCTGTCATTTACCGCCGGTGTACTATGAAACCATCACGTTCCCAGAAATAAAATGAAAATGAAAATTTTCAAGATTTCCAAGACTGGAGTGTGTTTGTGGAGTCGTTGACAGGCACAAGCCTGAATCTAAATGTCGGGTCTTGAATACGATTCTAATGTTGAGTATTCAGAAATTATGGAAATGTGAGATATTGTGCAGCGTGGTAGTTTCGGTCGTTATTGACTCGTTGACATCATAACACAGAATAAGTGAATGGAAACATGTGAATATAAGTGAAAGTCATGTTGCATACAATGAAATAATCAATCTGAGCGAACGAAAAACCTGATTATTAAGAAAAAGAATAAAAAGTACTGGTATTCAAAGCGATTGTAAGATCTTTATTGTAAGATGCGAATTCATGGATATGATGACGATTAAAAGAAAAACGGAAGTTGAGACGAATACTGAAGATACTTACCCTTATAAGGCCATCGTAATAACCAGTCGCAATTCGATCACTGTTTGTAAATCTTGTTATTGAAGGTGCATAAAGTTCAGCAGATGAGAGGGCCTGAAACTGGTCGTATTTGGTGTCATCATTAAGGTTAGTGACACGCAACGATAAATAAGTTTGAACATAAAGTTTTAGAAAAGCAAAAATATTCATTGAACAGAAAATTGAATATGCTCAAGGAGCAAATTGTTTCTCCAATAAACCAGAGCATGTCAAATGATTGAAAAAAGCTGCATCAAAGAACAATTGAAATTGGCACTTTTTGAAATTTTAAATGAAAATTAGATATTTTCAATGACTCTGGTAAACCAAATCCATAGAATTAAAAAGAAATCCACAGATATCTCAGCGAAAAACACGTATGATTAAGGCTACGTTTCCATCCGATTATATTTATTGTCGTACCGTGATTAATTGGAAATATCAAAGCAACAGACACGAACTCGGATGGATGATGAATAAGAACAACACTAATAAAGGGTGCCGAAACGCGAAGAGAAACGAGACTGTAACATTTCAATTAAATTTGGTGGAATACGTAATATAAGAATTTATATGTCATGCTGGTCTGTCGAATGAAGCTTGAAGCAGATATGACAATTAGCATAATTCATAAAGGATGAAATGCTATGAACTGTTTGTGATAGGAATACTGCAATTTTCGCAGACCTCTCTGGTATGAGAACAACTCACTCATACACGAATCATCATCTTAAGGAAAGATAAGAATCTCGTAGATATAAACGTTGCAAGATTTCGAATCTCATGGAATTAAGAAGGCATCAATTAATATAAATATAGCTTCATTTGGTTCTCTCAGGACAACAACAGCGTAAATATAGCTCGATATAGCCAGAGCGGATTCATTCAGCCTAAAAATACCCAATCATTTTTACATACATCTCCTTCAAAGCCAACTCGCACTGCTAATCCCTCAGTTATTCTGCATTTGATTAAAATTTCGAAATCCGAACTGATCATAACGCAAGTTAGTTTCAATTCCAGTGAAATATGATACGATGTGTAAAATCGTCATGCTGAAAGGTTGTTTATGCGAGCGAAAACGAATAGTGAACAGAACGGACAACTGCTCAACACAGAATGGAATTTGATATGCACCGATCACATCAATTTGTCAGATGATCGTTTAAACTAAGCAATGAATACCTGAAGTATCCTCGAATGAGTACATGCGAATCTGCGATGCGCTAATAAAACTCTCTCGATGAAATTTGAGATTCGAATGAGTTTTGATGAGATCTAAGAAGTTAGTGTGTTTCAGAAACGCGCAAATTTCAGTTAAAATCAGGGAACGTGATCAAATTATGTTCAAGGCGATATATGTCGATCTCAAAGCAAACTACTTTTTAGCTAAACGAGGGAAACGACATCTGCCTAAAATTTCTAGAATGAGTTCGTTTTAGCAGTCGAATAAACATGCAGGAGTGAAAGCAAACTTTGCGTTTCAGGTTAGTATTCAATTTCTACGGCTCTAGAAACATGGATCATCTATAGGTGAATGATAAAAGAAGAGATTAGTGGTAAGAATGAATAATGACAAAGTACAGAGATCAAGATATATGCAAAATTCATGGGAATAGCCTCAAGCTGACATCTCATTTATCAACTTTCGCAACGAAACTTCTCAGCAGAGCGGAGCATAAGCCTCATCTGAAGATGGCCCTCAAATGTACAATTACCGAAGAAAAAAAGACCATCGAGTATTCAGCAGCATTTCAGCCGATATAAACGAAGCAAGAAATGAGTAAAAATAATTTCAAGTAAAATTTGTTCACTTGCAAATGGGTGAATTTGAATAAGCTGACAGGATTAATGATTGATGAGATAAACAATGAAAATTAGCAATCTCTAAACAGAAGATGATGGAATGTCAATCAGATTAAATGCATGAAAAAAGGAGGAACATCGTGATCAAAAAAGGAGGAACATCGTGATCATGATTTATCCGTGGTATTACTATTATATTTTATCCAATTTATCGTCAAATTCTAACAATTCTATACTCATAAGCAGTTGAAAAAGAATACGATCAGATGCTCTAATAATGAATTAGTGTTGAAAGGAAGTTAAGTGCACGAATGGATCAGATGGATTGAGGATGTCATGAAAAATGGAACTGAAGTTAATCAACGTATAAAATGAGACGTACTTTAATTGCTTCTTTGAGCAATTGCTGCGTTTCTTCATCGCTTCTTTGCATTGCTTCCCGTAATGAAATGAGCACCTCAAAATACGATTAGCGTTTTCATTTGTTGTCAATTCGATTGAGTTGAGCACACTGATGATCACTGAGTGCTCACTGATGATCACTTCAGAACTCAATGACATCAAATCGATTCAGCGAATGACACTTCGAGATTTGATCTCATTCTAATCAGTCTTCGTATGCCACTGATAAGATGCGTTTGCCAGCTGATTCTGACTGCGACAATTGTTGACTGCTTTGTGTAGCGTTGGAAGCAATAACGACGTTAGCTTACATGACAGGAATTAATTCAAAAACATGAGGATAGGTATTTGAAATAGATAGATGCATGCAAATAAACTGCACGGTTAATGAACGCTTCAATCCGCAATAGAAGCATTGATCAGCAGTGGCATGCAAATGAACGGTGAACAAATCAATCATTCAATCAAATTTATGAAGATTGCATGAATTAACCGATTCACAATTAACCGAATTATGTTTCTGTAGCCAAACATCCCAATGATACACGAAATTCAGGTCAAAAATATCGTAATTCGCTCTGTCTGGAACCATTTAGAATGTTTATTCAAATTTTACGATTAAGAATGTTAATTTTAAATGACCTAACTTCGATTTATTACCATCATTAAATAAGTATATCAATCAAGCACATACACACAACAGTTGATCAAATTTAAGAACTTTAAAGATCGATGAAGATTGTTCAATGGTGTTGCTTGAAGGAACGATGTTAATGCCATGGGCACCAGGTAGCATTCAATGAATTTTTAAATCGAATGAAGCTCAGTAATGCAAAAAAGTTATGGAGATTTTTACAATTCTCCAGTCGAGAATGTTACTCGCTTGAATATTTGTGAATCTATTTCTCCCTAAATAAATTTTCATTTGCATTTAAAATAATTTATAGTGGTGATGATCGAACGAAAAGGACGACGGAAACATGCAGCATTACAATAGTGTCGCATGTTCGCCCATATATGATGCTCTTACGCTTACAATCGTTTTCCGTTATCACATCAACACCGATACTGTAACAATTCCCATGAAAACATCCCATAGTCAGTCGGAAATTTTATAGAGTTTCAGCCACTTCAAATAGAGGCAGAATCAGGCCGATGATAATACTGGGGATTTTCCACTGATTCAAGAAGTCTTATGAATAAATTCGAGCACAATGTTTGCCTCACCAACATAAAACTAAACACCAACACATTTTGACCTTAAAATAAACCTCCTCTCAGTTGAAGCAATAAGCCTAATTACATTTCGAAAGAGTGTTTGAAAGAGATTTTTCTATTACAAAATAAGCCTACTTATGGAACATCCTATCGTCGGAACGATCAAAATTGCGATCGTAAGAAAAACCCCCAGAAATGAACCCACTTTCCTCGATATTCGTCCAAAAAATGGCACAAATTAGGTCTACCTCTTTAAGTCAGCATAAAAACAAACACGAAATTGAGTTTATGGTCTTATTATTGTTATTATCGTTGGTGTTGCTGATCGCATGATTCGAAGAAATCACGAGACTGCTGAGTGCATTCATACATAAAAGTTCTCAATTTGCAATAGGTGCATTGAACAAGTTTTTTTTTTGAATCAAAGTACAATTTCAAACATTTTCAACGGATACTCATCATAAAGTATGATAACTCGGAATTACTGCTGTTAGCTTCAATGCGATTGATTTTGAAGTTCTTGCTTCGCTGTCTCTGTAATTTACATGTTCATGAGCGTGGTATGTGACCATCATGTGCTTGATCGCTGATATGCACCTCTAAACTATCTCCCATGACATCTGATCGACATTCAGTCGGTTGAAACTGCGACATTCGGATTCCGATCGAATAGTCTTGAAGTTCAGTCGGAGTTCCAGGTGTCCGAATATTAAAAAGTCGGTTCGGTCGGACTCTAACCTAACCGAAATCTCGTTCGGATGTCATCACTACTCCGGCACGCTACTCATCACTACCCATAACCAATGTGTTCATATGCAGTTTACGTATAACTGCTAAGTGTGCATTCATATCCGATAACTTGAGATACTAATTTGATCGGTAACCAAACTTAAACCAATGAAATGGCTATTACTTGCCACACTTTTTGTGATTTATCAATGCCATTATCTCAACTAATAACCACATTCATTCATTTATCTTAACATTCATCCAATCACTTGTCCGCATCAATCATTCACAGCAATGAAATCAGCTTATCATTATAAATCAATTCAAATCTACTTATTGAATATACGCGCATTCTTTTCGAACGGTTTACCAATATTTTATATGCGATTTGTTCAAGTGCATCATTTGCATTTGCAGTATTATTCATGTAATTACAATACATAAATTGCGCATGAAAAAACGCACACAAACACCTAACTACCAAGTGGAAATCACTACACGCACACTACTATCTCATTAATCAAATGAATGATCATTTCCGTTTCCGAGTGCTTTGTTTGTCACCTTTTCATCATCAATCTCCGTTAATTTATTCAATAAAGTCATAACATTGTATCAAACACCATATCACAATTCACATGAACTACTTTCAAATCGCTTTAACATCAGCACCATTCAGCGCACGCTATTGACACCACGGAATGATAATGATGACGAAAACACCGGAAATTGTGATGATTTATGTTTTGCTGCATGAATGGTGTTTAGCGAGTGGAATATGAAGAGTTTGTTTGAAAATGATTGCGATCACCAAACTCAATTTGAGGGAGCCTAAAATAATGCTTAATGCTAAACCTCAGACACCATACACTAATTGTAGGTTCGTTCGTTATTATCTTATCCGCCGATCATGATTGTAACGAGTTTTGATCTTTCTTACTTCATTTATGAACGATCAGCCAACAATCAAAATTTTTCTTCGTCAAATTTTCAGATTGATTTTCTAGGATTATTTCCAACGATTGATCAGTTTTCTGTGAGAAACAATTTATTCATCAGTACCGTCGAATGTTTGCTATTATTCGTTCATCCATAATTATCATCCATTGTTCGCATGTTATTATTCAAGTACTCCTGATGTTTAGCTCACTACACACCAACCGGCTATCGTTTGCTACCTTTCACAGGTTCGCAAAAATTCAATCATGTGTGATTGCATGTACTGCATGCTGATAACGATTGATAATTGCGTGCTGAAGCGGTATTCCGAGCTCTTCAACAAACCGGAAGCTAACGATCACAAATTTCTATCAATATATCATCGAAGTTTAAATTTTGATCAGTTGTATCTGATGGCGTCAACTTCGAAGCAAGTAATAGTAAGGGATGATAATAGCGTTGAATAGTAGCGGTTATTTCCTTATCACTCAAAAATTTACCAAACTGGCAGTGTGATTTTTACGATTATATCAATTAATGATAAGAAGTCTATATGTATGCAAATACTTAATTCTGTTCGTAAAACGAGCAGCATACTTGCCGCCCATTCCGCCATTCAATGAGAATTTGAGAAAGAGTTTATGAAAATGTGTGAATTCCTAGTGAAAGGGGGTGATGAAGGTTCAGACAACTGGTGGACTTAAGTAGTGGACGTACCTCACCTACTGTACAAGTGGTGGACTTTAGAAAAGAGAACCTGACAACAGAATGCATTTGAATAAAGTAAGGTGATCACTCAGCATAACCACAACAAAAATGTTCGAAGCACAGCGCATGATCTTTGCAAGAGATCAAAGCTCACAACGGGATGAACAAAAAGAAAAGAACTTGAGTCGAGTGCAGTTTTGGGTTCACAATTCAGACGGATGAAAAGACTCAGAAGCATTGAGAGTATTGAGCATGGCAAATCGTGCTCTGCGATAAAATTGCTGGTTGTGAGTTGCATTATGCATTAAAGTGCAGGCATGCACTTGAACAAATATGCATAATTATAGTTGATGAGCTGCCGTGAATATGAAGCAAGTGCAAAAAACTGAACTCAAATGAAGTACGAATAAAAGATTTGCTTGATGGGAATAAGCTTTGGAAATGATTGCGTGGGTTATCAATTATGCAATATATTCGCATAAAATTGATCATTCAGAGATGAACAGTTTCGTGATCAGAGCTGATAAAAGCTTTGATCAGCAGCGTTTGTTTCCTTATCGATCGTAAATTTACCAAAGTGACTTATGATTCTAGCAAGCACTGATAAGAAATTCGATGGAGAATTTAGAACGTGATTTTCTTTTTGTGCATGATATGGTTTAGAAGTTCTGCACGAAATTTTTCTGATCAATAATTTGCAAGATTCAAGCTATACTTTGAGAGAATTTTGAGTTTTGATGTTATAAAGGTGAATTTCGAACAAATACGTTTTGTTGCTGACACATCCATCAAATTTTCAGTCAGAAATTGTTTTCTATCGCAAACTGAGCAAAACAAACTGGCATGTGTCACTTCCTAGCGATGAATGCACCTGTTCAAATGAAAAAATCCGAAATGATTTCATCAATCACATTGAGAGGTTTTATGGCTAAGGCCCCACCAAAGTATCAAACTAACGCATGCTGTAATATGCGTAAATTTTTATGGTATCTTTTGAGTTATTGGTGGGAAGAAATTGCTTGTAAAAATTATAACTAATACATAACTATTACACTTTCCGGAAGCATTTGATTGATTCACTTACGTTGTTCACTCAATATGGTAAAGTCAAGTCAATCATAAGTACATAATTTTTAATATATTGCAAAATTTCAGCTGGTTTTATGGCCACAATTTGTTCTAGCTGCATACACATATACCATCCAGTAGAGTGCATACTCATTCAACCGCTTGTACTGAATCAATAACAAACTATTAATTTGTGACACTTATCATCAATTCGTCACCGCTGTTTCATTATCCAGCAGCTATTCATTTCGAAAATTATCTCTCCGAAATCATTCTCACCCATCACACAAACTGAATAACTACTCATCCTAGTCCATCGCATTCTATCGCATAGGCAACCTTACTTCTTCTCACATCCAAACTTGTCCGGAAAGTATTTTGACAAAATTGACCTGTGAATTTCCGACCACGCAAAATTCAGCAGAACGAAGGAAGCAGGATGTATTGTTCTACAACGCTTTCCTTTTGATTTTGTGCAAGCGATACAAAACCACACAACTTTTCTCACGCTTTCTATCAGTGTTATTAATCATCACCTTACAGATTCGTCTTTCATTTTATGCAGCGTATCATCTTTTAACAACAACACCTTGGAGCATCTTTTAGCATCGGTATTTGTGAGAAGACGCCACTCGAGCGTCTTATCAATGAGCAGTTCAATTTCATTGAGTCGTTATTAATCATTTCATAATTATTACACTTAGGCGATGATCGCTCATAAGCAAAAAAGCTTTCAGCCACTCAATTCCCGTATAGTGTGTAAAAAATGAAGCATTTGATCAATAGCAAATGAATAATGATAATGTTGATAACGATCATAATGAGAATCATGTTATTGAATAATACTAATGATTGATACGAATAATATTTAGGTAATAGTTATTGAGTAATGATTTAGATTGATGATGAAAAGAACCTCAGTGATAGGAGCATCAACGAGTGCGCTTTGCGAACGAACACTTTTCAGTGAAATATCACGACACATGACCGCATCAGCACTACCACGTTTCACGTATACGTACTGCGTACTGAAATTAAAAATGGAATAGTTCCATTACAGAAAATGTTTCATAAATGTAGGTTGATTCGAATTCGTTCGCTGAATTTCGAACATTTTTGCAACTTGCATCCAAAATTTCGCCGTAATCAACTGAATATTAGTGAAATATCGTGTCGTTGAAATAATGCATCATTTACATCAACAGTATGTGAATATTCCGTGAATTGCACGTACGAATTTTGGATGACTTTATGTGAACTGCATCAACATTTCAAAATCAATGATTACATTACTGAAAATTTGCTGAAGTTTGACTGAACAATTTCAAGATTTGGACTTGGTGAAGTTTGACAAAATTAACAAATGGTTCAAATACAAAGATTGGATTGTTTGTTTTCGCGAAACTGAGGAGCTATTATAACTCCCGAAATCATTCCGTGATAAGCTGTCGAGCTGACAGTGAATTTAGTCGTAATATTGGCTTGTCATATGAACAACTCGGGAACTTAGGAAACTTTTAGGGAAAATATTATCGAATTTAGTGGTAGCAAAAAGTTTAATGTGGATGAGTAATTTTTTTCGGTAAGATAATTTATGGGAGTGAATATGCTCGATGTTTTGAACATTTTAATTGGATATTGGGCGTAGAATAAAAGAAAACGAGAAACGGTGATACTTTCATTTAGAATGATCGGATTTCAAAATTTGATTTGAATATTCATAAATGCATTTCGCAGATCCACTGAGAATGAAGTAATCCATATTTTCCTATAGGCGTTCTAACATAAATGAAGGCCAAACTTTGTCAGAAAGATGGATAAAATATTCTGAGATACAGTAGGAATATGTTCCTTTCAATTCTCAATCCTTGATCGAGCAAATAGTGAGCATATCAAAGAAGGAGAAAAGGAGGCTCATGAAGATATTCACCTACCCGAATGTACTACCTGGAACTTGAATGCAATGCCATTCCGTACTCGCCCTTCGGATCACTGCATCAGGATCGAGTTCTTTCGGACGTGGCACACAAGAATGTAACGACTTACGTCTTGCATCCGAAGATTTTGTCCCAAGCACCTCATTTCTGAAACGGAATCGATACAATTGATTAGATGAAATCCTTCCCAAGTATGCTTATGACGTTCTTTCCCAATGCGGTCTTCCTGGAACTCTCATTCACTTGACCTGCTAATTAAGTAAATCGTGATTATGACTCCGTGCATCTGATATTGTAAGATTATTTCAAGAATGAGCCAATTTCCGCAAAGCTCCAAGAATTACATATTATTCGAAGCGTTTGGTTTTTGATGGTTTTTCTTGTACTACAATCGATTTCCCAGGCAAATTAAAGTGGTCATTTAAAAGATCATTTCAATGAAAATTGATGGAACCACTCACCGTATGCAGCCTGTAAGAGATTCATATGCTCGATTAACATACTGGATGCTTCTTGTTTCATCACAGATTTCTATTGGCTGCTCCGCCTGAAATTAGACTCGACATACCATAACCAGACACGCATTCCAATAGCATATCTACACCACATTTATCAAAAGGCGATCAATGGATAACATATCAACAAATTATCAGAACCAGGGACTGTAAGACGGTTTGCCTAATGGACAGTTTGCCTAATGGACAATTTACCGAACGGACGTAAATCGTCGAGTAAAAAATGGTGCTAAATACCTCTTCAAGGACGGCAAACAACGCAGGCATGGCCCGTAACCGTGACGTGATTCGTGCAAAAAATTCACAAAGAGCAACGTCGGTTGAGCTTGAGAGCACAACCTGTAAATTGTATCATTTATCGATTCAAAGATGGAATCAGCGATCAAACATTAAATCGGTGATAATCTCAGGAATTGATTGAATTCAGTTGAGATATGGAACGATTATGATGAGCTCACATGATAGAGATCAGCTTGAGAGAGCGAACGTCGACGTTTATCCGATACGATCCTGAAAAATTTAAATCAGTTGCTTAAAGTGACTCAGGAAACAATCATAGCTTAAAAAAGATGACAGTTCATTTCATATCATCAGTCAAAATTTTCCTTCCGTCATTTTTGATCGATAGTATCATCTCTCACAAACAGTAGCTGCAATTTTTCATCACGATGTTTTTGATTTTTGCAGATCCGTATTCTGATGTTCTTACGTGGAATTTTGTAAAGTATGCAGTAAAATGTATTTTGTAAAATGTATTTTTTGCGTGAAATGTTATTTTCATACTTAGTTCACTTCGTTCTAAGTGCACAATTTCTTTATTGCGAGAGCGCATTGTGTTACGTAATGTTATCAGCTCTTAATGCTGAAGCATTTCGAGTGTTGAAAAAATACACTTCGACTCAATCACTATCGAATGTAACTAAAAAAAAAATTGACTCAATGTTACGTAAGCACAGATACGCACACAAACGATCACACATTACAAACTCCGACACAGTTCTTTGACGTCATACAATAGGATTCGACTTTTTTCTCATCTTGCGAGAGGGAGGATAGTAAAAACGATTGCTAGAGGGTATGAAAATTGATTCTCTCTTTCAGCATCAATGAATCAACTCACCGATCGGATATGGCTGCAAAAAGCACATCGTCGGCGCCCGGAAGGCAGTGCAAAGTTCTGAAAAGAATTCGGAACATTGGTACGGAAAAAATGAAAATTTATTGTCGCGTTGTACAAGTGACGTAATACGAAAAAGTACCGTTCAGTGAGAAAAATAGTCAAAGTGGAAAAGGGGATTTTTTGCGGAAAAGGTAATTCAAAGAGCTTAAAAACTAATGTTCGCGATCGATCAATATAAGCAGTGGACTATTTGGCACTTCAAAAATTCAAAACATTCAGATCTAACGCTATTCAATTCAAAATTTTGAAATGATATCCAGGTAGGCTTGCACCTCATCAGAGATTGGTGTAAGGAGATGAAATTGGCAGAAGAAATGGTAGGAGAAAGTTACAGGAGAATGAGCGAAAATACGCTGAATAACCGTCAAATGTAAAAAACATGAAAATGTTTTTTCGGCAATGATGCCGATATGTATGGATAATGCGAGTAATTTTCAATGGGGTGAGCGAGGAATGATTAAAATCGAAGTGAAAGTTGCTCGAGACGGGAACGTACTTGGAAAGAGCGAGTAGATCAGGAAGGCGATTATCAATTAGCACCAGAAGTGGCCTGTGCTGCTCAAATGCTGAGGCAGCTAAAATTGGCGTTGCTGTGGCCACCTGAAAAGGAATATATTTTATTGAGCAAATAACACTGTTGGTATTGCCTACAATTTACACTTGGAAGGATATGACCTTTGCGATTTTCAGAAATCTGAGCAGATAAGGGAAGCAACCGAAAAAAAACGAATACCTGCCATCCATTCGACTTGAGACTGTCGATGAACGAGCAATCGAGTGGAGGTTGAGAGATTGATATGTATAAAGCCTGAAATTTTATTGACTTTGATTCAGTGAAGAATTTTCCATTAAATAAATTGATGATTCCAGTGTCCAACTGTTAAAGATTGTCTAATAACAATCGGTTCGTGCTTCAAAGAAACAGCACAAATTTATCACTGATAAGTCTTTACATTTTTACATTTTCTCCGAAAAGTCTTTACATTTTTCAGTCAAATTATTCACAGTATTTACTCATACTTGCATCAGAACCACTTGTGTTGATTTGAAATTAGCATAAAACTTGTGTTCATTTGAAATTGTGTTCATTTGAAATTAGAATTGTATAAATCTTAAATTTAAATTTTAAATTTAAATTTAAATTTGAAATCATTTTAAATTGTATACACAGAAGAAAGACAAGACGACATATCTGGAAATGAAAATGCAAAGTTTTAGCATAGAAATTTTTCGTACCGCTAGAAAAACAAAAATTCATTTCAAGATTAATTCTCTCTGAAGATATTTCAGAAGTAACACTGACGATGAGTTAGATTGAATTCTAATTACCTAATTTTTCAAAGGAAGTATTTTCGACAGGTTGTATGAAAACTATAATCATGAGATTAACATCAGAGAATATTTACCAAATTAAGTGCAGTAGTCAGTGGTAACAATTGCTCTAATTAAATCAGTGCTATTTCTGAATCGATCCGTCTCTGCGAATTCAATGAACTTGAGTTTCTTGCGAGATAGTTTTAACCGATGCACTTGGAACAAAGTTAGTAGCATTTGAGACTTCTGAGGATTTTATATCAAGCTGACGATGGAGAAGATGCAATGATTTCGGATGCCGATAATTACGATTAGAAATAAAGAAGCTTGGCTCATAACTATTTGCCAAGCAAAAATTTTTTAGAGCTCAAATAATGACTGAAGGCATCCTCAAAATTCACGAGCAATCCATGATACTATGGTTTCACAAGCAAATGATTATATCAATTGATGGAAAAAGTTATTGAAGCTGAGCGACTCGGAATACCTGGTCAAACCCTAAGAGCTGGAAGGAGTAATTGCAGATTTGGTGGTCTAACTGCATCATTCCAGTGGTTATCGGTACTGTTTCGCTTGTATTCATCAGTCATCAAATCCTAATCATATTGATCAACATATGATCTCAATTTTGGAGAGTTCGAGGTCACTCGTCTTTCCTCTCGATCTCCTCCCCCACATCTGTTGGTTTTTGAACATCTAAAGCCCTTGCATCCCAGAATACTGTCAGTTTCGTTCTTTTTTTCAAGAAAAAAATTCATCACTTCAGATTAGCATCAGACACATCACAGCTTTCTCAAAGTGTGTCATCGCTAAAGCGCTCATTTCGAGAAGCCTTTCTCTAATAACACTCCAAGAACTGAATTGATGACATACGACGTAATAAAATTATGGATTATCGAAGCTTACGGAATGCTCTAGGGTCAGTACCAGAAACTAAATGTGTCTCATCTGTTTACATCCGAATTCGATCAGAAGAAATGAGTTATTGGATGGAAAAATGCATTCCAAGAATAACACGGCACCGACGCATGTGCTGATTACTTTCCTCCTGATTAGCATCTCATTATTTTATTCAAAAAGAATGGTCACGGTGGAAGATGAATTCGAAGTTTTTGAGATGTTTATTTGACTATATCCATTAAATTATTAATTGAAAATCGTAGAGTTGTTGGTCCATGAGGCTGAGAGTGCACTTCTTCAGCATTAGACACAAAATTCGATTGGTAAAGACGAGAAATTTGAATAAATCAATGGAGATATAGGCATCAAACGCAGATATATGAAGTGACAAACTGTGCAACGTTCAAAAATTAGCGATTCACGAGAAATTTCATTAAGAAGTCATCCGAAGTGCTTTTTTCACTATCAAAAATGCAAAGAAATATGACATAACAAGGTGTTATGCATTTTGAATTGCGCGTCATACAAACTCGATTCTGTTCATTTCTCTCAATATTCATCGTTTCATTCACTCAAGTTATTTAATATGATTGATCATTATGCATATTTTCATTCACCATTGTGCTATATTTTCACAACATTGAATCTCAGTTGTTCTCATACTCCCTACAGTAATCAAGTTGTTTCTCACTTGTACACTGCTAACTATTCTTTCGAAACGAGCAAAGCTTTATTATTTCCTCAAGTATTCCTTAATCCCTTATAAATCAATTTGCAGACTTCCAAGAAAGTTTTCTGGCAAAATTTCGATTATATTCACATTTTTTATGAGAAATAAGCATGCACTGAGTGGCACTATTGTTGTTGTGTTTGCTGCTGAGGAAGAAACAATAAATGAAAAGCACTACAATTAATTTATTTTATTGCAGAAGTGTTCATTGCTGTTGACTTGAGAGAAGTTTAAATTATATGAGCTGCTTGCAGAGTGCAAATCCGTGAAGATTAACACAATGCAATGACTGATTTTTGAATAAAGATAAGGATGCAACCAATGTGTTGTTGCTGTTGTATAGCTGCTACATGATGATATTTATTTCAGAGCATTCATAATATAATTGAAATGGGATGAGCGTAATTTGTACGTTTGGTATTCTCAGTCAATATATTGCATGTAATCAACTCAATGAATAATTGCAGTGCATTCATCCACGAGAATGATTTTGATTTAGTAAAAAGTGCAGCAAAACAGCATTTCAGTTTAGGTTGAAAGGAGGCAAAAAGAACAAATGACTCATTCGACGCAACTGTTTGCGAGAAATTTTCATTGAATGTGAAAAGTTCAATGATTTCTTTTCATGTCATTATATTTTATGCAGTGAAATTTGTGCACACCCAAGCACAAACACACCCAAGCAATAAACACTCTTTGCACTAAACTAACTTGACTTTATCTTGTTTATCTCATCTATTTAATATAAAATGTGAAGAAAAAAATTGCAAAATGACAATAAATAAATTGTAAAATAAATTGAATGTTTTTCGTACAGATGTTCGCTTCAGTTAGAAACTTCACGAACGTCATCATAAGTTACTGTTGTTTAAATTGAGTACGTTTTCACATTCTCGTATACGAACATAAAAAATTTTATGCATCAGAAAAGTGCGCAGATGCAGGAAACAGTTTGTTCTGTGACGAAAAATAACCGAGAATCCATTTGTCATAAACATCCTACGTTGAATGTCGATGGTAATATAGTACGCAAATGCTAATAGTATTTTGTGTAATGTAATGAGCATTGAATTTTATAGTAATAAAGATAGTGCTTTTAAAAGCTTTTTCAGTAGCCGACTTTGAGCAAACAGTGAATGGTAGGTTGCTTTTAAGGGTAAGAAAGGCGATAGTGATCAAATGCTGCTTTTTCAGTCGATTCGATCACATTCAAGCATTTAAAGAATGTCAAACGCAATCCATAACTTCCTTTCACCTGCACTCATTCCACTTTTTTTGCAAACATATCAAAATTTTGAAGGCCTTCGATCATTTCCTATGCCACTGATCCATCAAATGCATCTGTTTCAATAATTTCTGATTGACACATCCAACATTACAATCAAATCCATCAATAATTTCTAACTTTGTGTAACAGAGAACAAATCACCCCTAAAAGCAGTTATTGCAATCTCAAATTCATTTCAACACTCCGAAAAGAATAAATTAAGTTTAAATTTACATATAGTAATGTGAATCATTTGAATTAAATTCACTAACGATTACCAATGTTTCGCTTATAGTTGCAAAAAGTCCACTTCATAATCAGATAGGAAAGTCTCACATTTTAAAGATTATGAGTGTTTAGTTGAAGATTAACAGTAACTTTAAGACTACATGCATTGCTTTTATCATATGAATATTTCATGAATTTTAATATTCTCATTCGATGCAAATTAACTGACACCACATATATTACACATAGGATTTGTTTCACAAGTGCACACAAATGCAACCACAAAATAACGATCTTTATGCAGAATGAATACGATAAAGAAGGATGTCAGAAGATTGCTTTCGAGCGCACAATAACAAACGAACTGCATGGAGAGATTTTATCAATGGTTTGAGGAATGAATGCAAAATGATTTGATAAGTTCTAAATTGAAGTTGAAAACTGAGTGCAAAGTGTTTATAAACTTATCGTTCCAAAAGCAGGTAACAATGACTAAACATCATGATCATAATGCACAATTTTATTTGAATGAATAATCAAGTTTGTTGATATGATGTGATGTTTAAAAAAATAATTCATTGTCATTTTGAATTGAGTAGATACATTAAAAACTTTCAACACTGCTCAAAATATGCAGAGTTATGGGCAAGTTGTATGAGCAGCCATATGGACACCATTCTAAGAAATGGAAGTCTGTTCGTTAGCAGTGAATATGATGGATCAGATGATTCTGAGTTTGGATTCCAATCGCATACTTCGACTGTGCATTATTCGCATGAGGTCTTTTGTTTTTTTTTCGAAAAATTCAAATCAATGTACATCGCCAGTTTTCTGCGTGTTCGAATCATCAAAGTTTTTCAAACGGTTCACCATAAACCAATCATTGAACGGACTTCTTTTGTATTCTGAGCAGCAAGTGAAAATGATCCAATAGAACAAGCAACTATTCTATGCTCAATGAGTCACATTTTGCTAATCATCGTTCAATTTGCAGATTAGTTTCATGGAAATATAACAGTAACGTAATGACTGGAACATCATAAAGAGTACAGTATCAACGATTCAACATGTTTTCAGTGAATGTACTTGAATTCACAGTGCGCACTGAATCCTTAAGTAACTAATCATCACGTGTTTTTTTTCGCTTTCCTTTTTTTCGGTTTCCTCTAAACATGTAGATGTCCAAACATAGAGCACATCAAACATGTATAAGCACTCGGTTTTCTTCGCCATTATCGGTCTGTCATTTCATTGTAAATGTCATCCTTTCATTTATTTTACTTTCATTTAGTATGTTCCCTCATTTTATGTCGTTCTTCATCAGAAATCGAGCTGACTAAATGTCATTTGTTGATGCAATTAGGCGCATCAATTTGTGGATTAGTTCATGCGGCTATCGAACACGTCGTCACTGCATGCATACAGTAAACTTTCATGAGCAGTTCATACATGCACTTTCGAGGTTGTTGCAAGTTACTGCCACTCTCAAGTGAAAATCACTTAGCGCTGAGCCATTCTGACAGCGGCTGTCAACAATGAATCAATCACTCATTTATCATGTCGTTCTCTTCATGTCAAAGTTTCGTACAGCCAAGCTTCTCATTTCGCTTTTTTTTTGCTTGCACTGTGCAATTACTGATGGAAATATAATGAAGATTGATCGCAAAAAATGATGGCATTACTGCGTCGACTAGGTACACGATCGATCGAAATGTCACTCGTTTGCGTACAGCCAATCACTAGACTACTGTCTTATCGTAGCATTAACATGAAGAATAAACCGCTCAGCTGGCTAAATCAAGCGGTAGACAGACCGTCATTCATTGTTGATCACAGCAGATTATCTGAATAACTAATTACTTACCCAAACGCTATTAATAATTCGAACGATAGGCTTTTGAGATAATTATCTTCCGTTTGATGATAATATTCAAGTAATGAGTGAGCATCTGAAGCTGATATACGTTTTGATGCCGCCATTTTGTGGCTGGTCATATCGGTGCTAATTTTTAGCGTTCGCCACTTTAACTGATCAAAAGTGCACATGGACTGGATGTTTGTGATAAGTCCTTGAGTGCCGAATTAAAAAAAGAGCGCTCTGTTTGATTGTTAAGTAAAATGATCAAATCCATCAAGTGCAGCAAATCGCTTTTGCACCGTTGTCGTTAACATCGAAACGGCTCATTCTATGTAGAGTTGTCTATGTTGCGACTCAGAATAAACGTCTCCCTTATTTAAAAGCCTAAACAAGTGCTGTTGTGACGTGATCAACGGAACAAAGAGCAAAAAATGAAAGCTAAGAAGCAAGAATAATCGAGTTGCTTCATAATCATTGCTCACTGACACTACTTCTTTCGATGCCACATACAATTAAATACATCTGAATCGATATTGCGCTACTAAGGTGGCTTGTTGCACATAACAAAATGTATGGTCGTATGGGCATGTCAAAGTGATTTGATGAAAAGAAATGCTCTAGGCTATTATTTTTGGTTCGCATCATAGTTAGGTGGATTTGAACCGTGAAAAAAATATCGATCGCACTCTGTTGCATCTTAAATCTGAGAAATGTGTCACGAATTCAGTCATATGCTCTCTGTCGTGTTCGATCATTCGCAGTAGTGCAAACCTCATTCGAGTACATCAACTTGAAGTGTTCATACACAAATACACATCGACGTGAACATACATACACCCTTAGACATAAGTCTCCCTCAGACTGAACTAATGTTGACTTGTGTTTTATATGTAATCTTCTCCGCACTCATCCATTTCCTCCGAAGCACATACGTGGCTGTATGCTAGATGACTACTGGGTATTTATCCGCTTCTTGCACAAAAAGTTCAACTCATGCAAAAAATTTGCTAATATAAAGCTGAAGGCCATTAAAATGTCTGTAGCATGACTTTACGTCACAAACAGTTACTACATGCTACAGAACACCGCACGATTGCAGATGATACACTGCAATCGTGCGGTGTTCTGCACGAGATGCTATTTGACTGCAGTTGAGAGCTTTTCGAAACTTACCATCAGTACGCAGCGTTGAACTGATTTAATACAAAGCATCATTTATGTTGAGCAGGCATTGTTGATGAGTAAATATGGTATGATGATATAATCAGTGATAGGAGATATGGGAAAAAAAAGGAGCCGCTCACTCACTGTTCACAATGTGGGCATAAAATTTCCAAGCTTCTCGCTGTTCAACACTCATGAGTTTGCTCACAGTTCCTCATTTGTTGACCACAATGCGAGATCAGTCGTTAATGTCCTTCAGTGCTCACTAAACGAGCAGAAATTTTTGAGCTTCTCGCTGTTGACTACTTCCCTCATATTGGCTCTTTCACTCTTCAAAATGCGAGTCTATTTGCAGCTGTTCATTCAGAGTTATATTTGTGGTTATTGCTTGCTCATATTTTTCTCGGGAGTGCTCATGAGTTATCGATCATTGCATGTGACATTGAATAATAGCAAGTGCAGATGACAACTGCAAATCGCTTTTGTGCACATCTGACAGATTCATCATTATGCTTGAATCTCTTGAAAGAACTTATCCGAATGACTTTGAGAAAAAGTACTCATGTTGGATATCGTCAAGACTTTGATGTAAATCGGAATTCATTTGCGTCTTTTTTCTGTGCAAAATATCAAGTAAATGCTTCACAGTTATGACAGCATTTATAGTGTAAATGCGGTGGTTACGAAATTGAATTCATCGCATAGAATCTACAAAAAGTGACATAAATTTTTTTGGCCGGCCATTCATTCGCATTCCCATTGCAATTTTCCATTTCATACTTTTATAATATTCGGTTATTTTATTTTCCGGTCTTTTCGGGAGGTGAGTTCACTTGAAAAACTAAACTGACGGATAAACAAGAACAGACAGGCAGTGATAAGTCTTTGTAATATGATCAAATTGTAATATGATCATATAAAAATTTTGCCAGCCTGCTGGATCACAACAGTTCGAAAGATTGCAAGCTCATGTTAACGGCTTCGAACGAACGCAAAAAAAAGCGCTCGTTAGCACTGAGTGAACCCAACCAAGTGAGCGCTCACATTTCATGCATCGCTGATCAAATACAACTGTGTTATTTGACGGCGACTGATGTAATATGATAATAAGTGCAGAAGTGTGAGTGAACGAGGAACGAGAAAAATTCCGAAATGTAGATGTTACCGTCTTTCAACGACGAAAAAAATGGCGTTGTTTTAACTCTGAAAGCTCAACAGCCTACATGACTGGTTTACAGCCACAGACACGTGCATGACCACTCTTGTTACACACTGCTCCTCATAGTACTTCTCAGCCTTAGAAACGCAAAAGGTTCAACACCAAATTCCTTTCATTCATATCATGAACCAGCCAACTCAAAGGCGTTCGCTGGCCAAATTTTGGAAGCAGAAAAGCTTGTAGGCCATAAAAAACAGTGCTTCATAATGCTTCATAATGACTTTTACTAAACATAAACATTAATAACAGATATTTATTAAAAATTTTTTGTAAGGATTCTACGTGTTGCCTTATTAACGAAATCTTCAGCAATAAATGCTAGAGCGGAATGAAAAAGCATATCCCAGAGTTGTGCATTCTGACATAATGAGCCTCCAGTTTCGCGAATGTTTCACCCATCATTTGGTCACAAAGATTTGTGCACAGAAACTGGTCAGTGATGGGGTTTCATGTTTGCATGAGTAAAATATGAACAAGAGCGGTGAGCGGCTCATGCTGGTCAGCGTAAGCAATGAAACGAAAAACCGCAGATACACTTTTGCGGACGTATTGTGCGAACAGTTTTGAGAGAACACATGTCTCGAACACCCACACGCATGTAAATGCCTCGAAATCAGAGCTCATCAACCATGAACTGCAATGATTCAGCTTATGGAAACGCTGAAATAAAGTGCTAAGAAAAGATCCCCGAATCAAATTTTGAACCCTCATAAAATTGCTTTGCAGTGAATCGACAGCTGCCCTCTAATGAATACAAATCGTGGCAAAGAGAAATGGCTTGAAACAAAGTGAACAAAAGCGAACAAACTCAAAACAGCGTTGAATAATTAATAAGAAGATGCTATTGATGCATCAATATATCAATTATGAGAGAAGAGGCAAATTTTCGTGCGATTGGATTGTTTGTCATGGCTGAATGTGTTCAACCAATTATATTCGTAAATAATTTCTGCCCGACGATTTTGTACGCAACGAATGTTACATTCGATCCCCTCGCAATCATATATCAAAAAAAAAAATTTGTTGTTTTCCTCATCGCATACGTCTAGTTGAAACCAAATAAAAATCTGCTATCGGCAGCGCTGATTTCGTAGTAAATGCTCATTGTCACTATTTGTATTATTGTCCACTATTCTCATTGCTATTAATAATAATACTAAAATCATTATTATTAGTATGAAATTGTTATTTGGTTGAATATCGCTCAAAATCGTAACATAAAAAGTGCTCTTTCCTCGATTATAAGTATATTTAGAGCATTTGGTTGATAAGTGGAATGCTTTTATTACTTGTTTATACTTAAGAATTCGTTGAAGAAGAATTAATATAAGAAGATGTAAGTCATCGAAGCTCTTTGCAAACAAACAAAATTTTTTCTTATCAAATAAAACATACTAATTGCGAACACCAAACACAAATATTGTGATCTTTAATGGGCCAACGGAAAACTGTCAAAAACATAAAATTTGCGATCAATTAAGCTACAGACCTAACCTCAGGCTAACATCTAGCCTCACGCTATTGCTTAGCTTTGACCCCAGGCTAACACTCAAGCTTGAGCTTCGAAAAGTTTTCCGTCCAACAATATTCGACAATACTCCAGTCGATTTTCGACAATTTCAGGTGACCACTCCTTTGAGGTGAACAAATGTAGCAAATGAACTATGCCACTAGAACAGCAGCAAGAATCAGCCAAATTTTCAGAATATCCCTGGTCAGATGAAAGTGTGCAATGTTATCTGAACACAAAAGGCTAAAATAGCTCAAACTATAGTTTAACTATCGAAGAATCTGTCTATGAAGTTGCAGTGTCCTGTGCAGATCTTTTTTGCCCCCTCCATTTAAACCAGCAACTTCTCAGCAGCGAATCAGCAGAAATTGTTTTGCATTTGCATGTACTTTATCCAATACATAATCACTTACAATCTTATCCACAGCTGTAATCTTACCTTTTCCACACAGATAATCACCATAATTAGTGCTTTATGCAATAATTTAAAATCGTTTAAACTAGCTCTCATCGTTTTTATCATCCAACTCACCGTTTATTCAACTATAATTCACGTTTACTTTTATGCAAGCATCAAATTACTATTTCGAAAGCGTTGTGCTTTGCACTGACAATTTTTTTCGTATTTCAAAAGCAATTTATTCAAGCATCCAAAAACTTTTCGCCTTTATCTGTGTGTTTGTAAAATTTCAATGATTCATTCGCAACTTTTATTATGCATCAATCTCGATCGTATTCGAAATGGTCGTTCAGATCAATTTGTACGTACATTGAACAGCATTTCACTACACATTCGTTTTTTTCATCATCATTGCACATAATAGGTTCTCAACAGCGTCGAATAGTGAAATGCTATCGTCAACAAATTCCCTTTCGCTTCCATTATTATGTGCTTGCTTCATTTCTCCACTTCTCCACTTATTTGTATCGACCGTCAAATTTCTTTTCAAATCAAATCACTCAACGATAACTATGCTTCAATGAATGGATGACTGACGTTATTTCATCAGTCCATTAAAAAATCTATCCTCATCCCTCTCATCAGCACTGCCTTTTAATTACAATATAGCCAGCTATTTTAATTCTTTCATTACAGTTGAGAGCAAAAGCATTTCAAGAGCATGAATATGGATTGAAAAAAGATGCATGCGGTCGTAATTATCCAGAATTGATTAATAATGGATATGATATCAAATCTTTTCACAACGGATATGATGTGAATTAGTTGGTGATTCAATTCAACAGAGGAAAAGGAAATTATATATGAGAGTAATAATTGATAGCTGTCATTGGAACGATCATATACCTTACAAAATGATAAATGACATCACGAAGCTTACATTTCATGACTTCTGACTCATAGAATTTGCACAATCGTTATTTGCGTTGGATGGGGATATTTTCTTGGTATTTTCAGATTCTTTTTCACATTCCCAGAGATTTTTCGCTAATTTTCAATCAACCAACAATGATAGGCACCAATTACCGATTAGCAATGTGCTTTAAAAACTTAACATGCCCAGAAAGTGAATGGCATGAGCACATCAATAGTGAATTTGACAAAGATATGAACAAATCTGAAACAAAATTTCCATGAAAATCTTCAGCACATGACGGAAATCCGTCAGAAAAGATAAGCTGTCATATATCGAGCTCTTGTGCTTTCCTGTTAATCTGCACATTACACATGGCTACAACTAGTCGGTTGATTGATTCCTTTAATTAAGCCGTCTGATTTAGTAACAAACAGATTGCGATGCGTCGATTCTTCCGATGAAGTCGGTGATGTTAAGACCAGCGATGCATAAGACGAAATTTAATTTTGTGTCACACGTCGTACCCTACAAACTCATAATGCTGATTGTGAGTAAATACGATTACGTGTTTCTTTGTGCGCAAATTTGACAAGGACACGCCAGAGTTTGAGAATCGACAAGTTAATGAACATAATATGTTTCGACACCATTCCAACAAGACTACTTAATTTTGAAGATTCCGTTAACAAATTCACTCGACAACATCCAAAAATCTTACCAGCTAACCCCTCAAAAAGCATTCTCGATGTCAGTCTCACTATTGATTTCTCACTGTTGTTCGTACGATCGGCTTAACAGCATGCTTTCCATATTTCCGCATTTGCTATCACACAAACACACATATAACCAACCATCACTAGCATGCTCATCTTCATCAAAATCGTTTCCTACCTTGATCTTCCCTTGTTTCGATCCAACATCAGTTCACAGTGATGGGATGCGCTTGCTTATGATAGCTTATTGTATGAAGAGCAAAAGAATTTATGTATACGATCACATGAAACGTTTACAACCATTCTGTAGAATATGTACACAAACACATAAAATTTCTAATAAACAAATCATCGTTCCGATCATATTTATGTTTCGTATAGTTAAGTTATACATTTTGCTGCATAATAAAGTATGTTTGATTTGTTTAGCTTGTCGGCTTGTTTCACTTTTCATTAATTTATTCCTCATCGTGCGCATTTTCGACGATCCAATCTGGCATCATTCGAATGCAAAGAATCAAATCGAATCATAAAATGCGATATTATAATGCCACATAATTTGGATTCAGTATGACGTTACATAAAGTTTCCTCTGGCTGCGATGATAGTCAAATGCTTTATGGAGCAACAACAATCAAGTGGCATGAAACCAGATGTATTCCCCCATTCATCTCCAATCGAATGCTTCTTTCATATGCTCAGTCGTACGTCAATGATCGATGTTTTCATTAATACATCAATGGTTGGTAGCCAACATGATGATTACAAGATATGTCCATTGGATGATTGTTTTTTTTTCGGGGAAATAAAACCCATGAAATAATGGCACTAAAATGAACAACAGAAAGAAAATAAATCGAGAACAAAAGAATTTCGCATTGACAGGAAGAATGAAATGGAGAATGAAGGAAAGATTTGAAAAGTGGTATATAGGTAAAATTTCCATAAAATTGCAAAATACAATATGCAGAAGTAGCAGCAGTGCGTTACATTTTATTCAGTTGCAGTGTTGTATTATCATTAATGTTTTTGATCGAGAAAAAAGGTATTTGATGATGCAATAATCTTATGAACTTAATACCGAAGCAAGTTATCGATAGCAAAAAAACAACAGTCATGCAAACGGACGAAAAACCGAGAATTTTTCTTCGTTCATTTGAACAAAAAAGTCAAAAAAAACAAGAAAAAGAAAAGCATGTCTTTTTTGTCGGAATGTATGCATTACACATCTCGGAAAAAAGCCGGACAAATAAACGGAAAAAAGTCTTGTTGGATAAATGCTGTCGTTTGTTTGGCAAATTCACTCGAGATTTAAAAATGCTTATGAAATTGTGCAACACTTGGGTATATGTCAACATATGCGTTCATTTCAAGGGTAAGAATCAGAAATGAATTTGTAATGGTATGATTATTATGAGATCCCGGAGAAGAACTAATGTGCTGATGATGGCTCAATAGCTAGTCACTGAGGAATAGCAACGAAATTAATGAATGGGTATGAATTAGCATCGAATGATGTGCGTTCGGCACTATCTATTCAGCCGCTCGTGAAACTGATCAATTCGTTCATCCATATGAATCGACTTGATGATATTTGATGGTGTAAATAAGCACTAATTTGATTGGATCATGTAAACAAGAAAACAGATAGATTATCGCGCAGCTAACTCAAGACATGCGAACGAAATTTCATTTCGGTCGTGATCCAGCCGAATTCATCTTTTGAGATTCCGATGTTCGGAATTCCGAATGAACTCCCAAAATTCTTCGGTCGGAATCCAATCGAATTCACATTCTGAGATTCCAACGTTCGAAATTCCGATCGAACTTCAAAATTGTTCAGTCGAAATCCGAATGTCGAAATTCTGACCGAAATGCACTAAATCTGTAAATGCTTCCACCGAACATCGGTCGTATGCTCTCACTCTATACAAGGAACATTTGAAAAATTCAATCGTTCGTCGGTTCGATATTGAAATTTTTAAATATCAAATGAGTGCTTCCATGAACACGCATTTTTGTTGGAAAAAAACGCGCGATATGAATTCTGTGAAAATATTCCAAGTTCATCTTTTTTTGCACTTTTTTCGGAACACATACACACAATTCTCGCATAATCAGTTTGATGAAAATCCAAACACGCAGCTCAGTTTAATGCACTCAAAGAAAAAAAAACGACTCTAAATGATTGCTTAAAATCAAGCAATAATTTAAATGACTTGAACATTTCAGTTTTAGAAGAAAAGTATACCGAAGATAATGCCTGAATTCTAATGGTGCTTATCGAACATAGACTGACATTTCTGACCTTTACTGTATTATCTTTCATTCAGCAGTGATCATCGTTAAACGCTTGACAAAAAAACAATAGAATTTAAGCAAAAAAAGAGAAATAAATGTGGCAGAAAATTTATTCGGCAATAAAAATTTGAATGAAAATTTGAATTTTTCATTTATTTGCATCATTTTCTCGGCACTTTCGTTTATTGTGCTTGCAGTCATTTCTTGTTACATCACAAATTTATGTTCGCTCGTCGAAAGTGTTAGCCTTATAAATGCATTTTAAATATTCACTGGAAGACGCCTAGCTTTTAGCACAAATGCTAATCAGACTTCAAAGTGAGCATTATTCAGTTTTGATACGATGAAAGTTTGGAAATGACATTTCATTTGCAATCTAGCTCCTCTTCAGTTCATCACTGACCGATTGCATCCAGAAAATTGAGGGTAGAAACGAGATTTTGTAAAAATTTAACGCTCATTTCTCACGATAAATTCGAACGTGATCGGTATTTTCAAAAATTTTTTTGTAAATGGATAAAAGTCATTGAGAACCTGATTTTGAACGAGATCTTTCGAGCAAAAAACTTTGAGTGAGCATTTTTGGAAAAATTGTTTAAAGATGCTCAAGTTTGTTTCCTCAAATATGAACCAAAAGATTTGAGCAACAAAATGTTTGATTTCAGTTTTGTGATTCACTAAAGAAAATTTAAAAATTTCTCATAATAAACAACTATAGCCATTGTTTCAACGAATTGTTCTCACTGACTGCGTTTCGGTCAATTTCTCTTTGCTGATTTATTTTCGATTTTATCCTTTCATTAGCAATACGTAACTTGAAATTCAAGCATGC
>JAPYMA010002364.1:0-114092 GCA_035041965.1 Anisakis pegreffii
TAAACAACATCGTGAATAGTTTTGATCTCTGATCATTTATTCGACATTGTACCATTGAAAATGCATCATCAAAGGGAAGAACAGAGCATGAGCATATAGTATATTCTAATTAATGATAACTGATTACTTTGATAAGATACTGTTCATTGATATCACAATCAGCCTGAATCAAGAAGAGATGCACGTGAAGGGCGATTGACACAATTAAGACGTTGAATATCTTTAATTCCTATGCATCCGCATCGCTCTGATGAGCAAATCGCATTCGAGCTATAAAATATCTAAAGATAAAGAGATCTTAAAGAAAACTGCTGAATAGATTAGAATGATGTATTACTGCATGCATCTATCGATATGATTGTCAATATCCAAACAGAATACCGCAGAATATGATTTCTAAGGTGTGAATAAAAAGTATGAGGACACCGCATGGAAGTAAATATGTTCCAATGCACCATATCTCGATGCTCGATTAAGAATGTGTTGAAACTGCTGCAACAAATGTCATTATCACTGTCTAATTAGAATCTATAGCCCAGCACATAGAGCAAAACCGACACTAATGTGATGGTATGATTTCTATGTGAGAAAAATTTTATGAAAAAGGAAATCCTTTATAGTAATCATATATGAAGTATTTTAAGACCACAGAAGAAATATTTTACATGCACGATGCAAGAGAAAATTAGTTTTCAAACCAAACATCTGTGACAAGATATCAATCTTGTACTGTCGCCGTGCTAGTGTCTCAAACTACCCAATTTGCAGCAGTTCTACGTGTGCACAGTTCAAAATTTTGCTTTCCATTTGACATAGAGTTCCACTATTTTTCATGTGAGCATCGATCACCACTTCAGATTTTCCATTCAGAAATAAAAAATTATACTCTGTTGAGCGTATTACGTTCCCCACCGTAATTTGCAAAGCTGTGTGCATTCGAATTCATCGTTTGATTAGCAATCCTCCCATTGGAATACAATATTCTAACAAGTTAGTGGCATTCCATGTTCAATTAACGCTTGCTGCCATTTATTTCGGCAAGCGAGCGATTTTATGCCTATGTTTCGCACGAATTACTTAATGGCCGAAAGTGCAAGATTGGCACGGATGAGAACGTTTCAAATTATCGTTCAGTTTCCGGTTTTGTATGAGCGTTCAATATTAGACGTTGCAGTTTTTCTGTTCGTTGGTTCAGGCAGCAAGCGACTGACACGAGCGAGCGATGAAGCAATAACTGAAGCAGTGTCAGATGGCTGTACATCGCAAATTTACGTTTGACGATCCCGAAGACAGTTATTGGAATCAGAACGCTCGTTCATCTTTTTTCGACGATGCACCATCTACAAGCAATGCTGTATGCTAACTTTTCAGTCGATTCAATTTCAGTCAGTTCAGTTAACGATCTAGATATACAAATCGGTTGCATATGGAGTCTAGTTTTTGTCGTTCAGGCAGCAGCGCGTGCTGCATTGGATGAGCTCTTCGAAACGTCTCAAGTTCGATTCGGTAACGATGATGCTTCATCAACAACTGAAAGTGCAGAATTGTATACCTCACAAAACGGAGGAGCTAGTGCAAGGTTGGTGTGCAGAAGATTTAATCGCATTCGGTTTATATCATATTGTTTCTTATGTATCATATTATGGCAACACTGTGTCATGCTCGATTACCTATGAAATGACCCGTATTTTTTTAAAATTTTCTTGAATGCATTCCAGTTAAATTAACTATTTGTATTCATAAATTATACTCTGATATTTACAGTTCAACTTCACCAGTTGACGGTGTAGTGCAGTCAATGCCGCGTGAAGGTTTGATTCTGTGTAATAGTACTGCTAATTCAACTCCTTATGGACCAAAATTTTCATCACAGAGTGAGGTAATCGTTGAGTGTGTACGTGCTTGATTTCATTTCACTTCATAACTCGTTGGTTAATTGCCATCTCTAGAATAAAACAGATTTAGCCAAATATTTTGATCTGATTTCTCGTCAGCAATTTCGCTTCAAAGTAAATCTTTTGATGATTACTGAATCGTTCAAGGGGCGAGGTTTATTCGAAATGGGCCGTGTGCTCTCCGGAAAATCAGCCGCTTCGGTGGTGTCAGAGGGGAGTGTGGGATCTTTCTCGAACGAATCCGCCACCACACAGTTGGATTATTTACGACTGAAAAGTGAGCATCGAAAGCTGCAAAATCATTTGGAGGTACGTAAACATCATATCATATTTTATTTTATTGTCACATTTCTGCAGATATGTTTTCGACGTTCTCAATAAGTTAATCTTAGTGTTTTGCACTGCCCATTGCAACAAATTTGTTTCCTACTCATTTCTTTTATGCATTTTCCATCTCAAAAATTGACTCGTCTGCTTCCCATATAATGAAACTGACTATCTTTCCGCCTCATACGATATTCATCTCAAATCTCTTTTCGTTCCTTCGGAAGTTTATCAAAAATTGTGAAATTGTCCGTTTGGTTACCCAGGATTCTTACTACTTTGCTTATGTTATTTAGCCTTCGCCTCATTATCTGTCACTCGAAAATCACTCATTGTTTAAAATAATTTTTCTTCGTTTAGCATGTGAGACATGAACGATTTCGTGCCGCCGATCCGTTGCTAACGATACGACGTTTGTTGACTGGTGAGGCGATCACAATGGATTTGTATCGTAGTAAACGAGAGAAATTGGAATTACTCGATGAGGCGTTGAGATCATTCGATGGGAATGCTATCACTGCGGTATATTTTTTTATCTCTTTGCGATTCCTCACATTTCTGAATGGAGTTATTAACCCAGACCACGCCAGGTTAAGGCGAGTTTAAAATTCCTTAATAATGAACTTCATAAACTGTATAGTAGTAGCTGAATTTTCAGGTGATTCTCTTCCTAAGACGTTCATTATCGGAATCTCTTTTTCGAGAGATTTTGTTGGAAAAAAGTGTGGCCGCTGATCATTATGTTGCGTATTTGAAAGAAGTTGAAGATTTCGATCAGTTAGCAACAACACTTTTGTATGTGCATTCAATGTTGTCTTGTCAGATTGAATGTGAGCGAGAAGAAGTTTTCATTGATTGATGAGAATCTGTGATATTTTTTGATCAGTAATGTTGCATTGGTTCATCTGCTGCTTGAAATTCGAAAAAAAGACTATAATAAGTGACGGTATCAGTATCAGTTGTTCAAATTTACCATTGGAAACGATGTCATACTTTTAAGAAGTAGACTTCTTCGAACAAAGAAAAATTGCTTCAGGTGAATAATTATTGCTAGAAAGGTAGAAATTTTGAGTGGGTATAGAAAATTGATGAATTTAATTGAAGTGCATTGGGACGTAGCGATGAAGCGGCCATGTTGGAGTATTCGTTGGCGTATCGACAGAGAAACGTTGAGCAAAGGATACAATATTTACAACGTTGTTTACAAAGTGGTTTCGGTGATCCTCAATTGCAATCACAATGGAAACTCGTCAACGAAGCGATCGATCTCATTCAACGACAAATCCCCATCGATGTTTGTTTCGATCTCATGAATAATTTCTCAATTTCTATCCTCTCATCTAAGATTCGCATCTCCTATTTCACCACCGTTGATTGCTCTAAATTTAAGGCAGCAGATGAATCAGGAATAAAAATGGGTCGTTTGGATGTGTTCAAAGAATTCCCGAAATCGATCTCGTTGATCGGTCAACCGCTTCTGTCAACATTGTATTATTGTTGTCTATATCATTACGACCTTC
The DNA here is from genome assembly GCA_035041965.1 of Anisakis pegreffii. Classification (NCBI taxonomy): domain Eukaryota; kingdom Metazoa; phylum Nematoda; class Chromadorea; order Rhabditida; family Anisakidae; genus Anisakis; species Anisakis pegreffii. Next base: position 3,740 of record JAPYMA010002364.1, read on the forward strand.
CAGTGGTTTGTTTTAATCAATTTGAACATTGTTTAACTTTTTTTTTGGAACCATTGATAATGTTCAGAAATAGTTCAGTTACTGAATAAATGAAAGAACATTTCGTTGTTGAATTTGTTGAGTTGTTGTTCTGGGGTTTTTTGTTTCATTTTCTTATGCATTTTTTTTCAAAAACTCTGAAGTTTGCTCCTGATCATTGCAGAACGCTTTCGCGAGTCCATTATCGCTGAAGGAGGTGTTCCAAATATGCGAAAAACAGTACGTTTGGATGGCTGTTTCGGCGTTGAGTCGTACGAACAGGTTTTTTTTTTGATTTTCACTTTTGCATTCATTGTAGTCGTTTCTTGCTGAATCTGTGCTTGTCTTCAAAATTGACGAATGAGTATTCTGATGTTGATTTGATCGAACATTGTAACAATGGGATTATTGTGGACTGGATAATACTTACAGTTATTATCATTATTATTCTTCTGTTGCTTTGTTAAATGACACTTTTTGGATGTCTTTTAAAGGTGGACTGATATTGAACGATTGCTGACCAGTAAAAAACTATTGGGTGGAAGTAAAATTGTGTGTCCTTTTGGTTGGCGGCGACTATTCGATCTTCTGACAGCCGATCGCCTTCCTCCCAAAGATGTAATTTTTCTGTTTTTAATTTGAATTCTGCTCAATTTCTTTCATCGTCTTCGCAAAATGCTATTTGTTGGCTCACACTCAAATCAAAAGTAGCTAGTGTTTCAAGTTCGAAGGAATAATCTACCAATTATGCGGAATTTTACAATTTGATTAGCCCAAAGGCGAATCAGCTGCTGAGACGGGAAGATGTTTGGTGTTAGTCTTGTGTTCGGAAGATGTTGTTCGGTAACTTCAAGCAGATGTTTACTGTTGTTATTCATGGAAATGAGTTTGTTGCTCTGTGTCAATGATGATGAGAATGTATGAAAACTGCAGGTATTATGCAAATTTTTACGTGCCGTGCCTAATGTGAACGAACGTCGCGAGATGGCTGAGTCGTATGCAGATGCGAGCGAAGTGGTTATTGAATGTCTAATAGCTCAAAAGGATCGACAGCGATTAACCGCATTCCTAACCAAACTCACACCGCACACACCTGAAGCTTACAAAGCACTGAACGCTCTCAATAATACGGTATGTTCATTCATATCATTATTTCCATTCTCGGAGCCATATTGAGATTGTGCAGATTTGTGGTGTACACTTGCATTCAGCATTCTTGTAACCTGAGCACTGCAGTCGTAACTTCATTTTTGGAGAAATTTTATATTGTATTGTTGTTAGGAGTAATTATATTGTATTGATTGAGATCACGTATTATCTGTGATGTGCGCATCACACCGAATGACTCAACAATGTTCAACTGTAATATCTGTTGTTGTTGTTGCTGATTGCCCTATAAGTGATTGATCAGCAATTCGTTTACGTCAACGTTTATTTGATTGTTTGCCGCATCCATTTCGGGAAATTTTATTGTAATACAAATATTGTGATGGATATCAAATCCGTGAAATATTTTTCAGCCATTCTTGTTTACTGTGCAATTTTCATGTGATTGTTCGTTAACAACTTTGAAAAGCGGGATCAGCTGCTAGAAGATAATCTCAATTTTCAGGCTCTCAAGTGGAAAAGTTAGCAGCAATGTTCATGTGAGCGACCACAGCAAAAGACTTGAAAAGAAAACGTTCGTTGTAGTAATGTTGAAAATGATTTTTCACGAACAGTTGTGCTGCAGTAAAAATAGAACGCAAAGCGTGACAGGTAAATATCAGTCTGTTTAGTGGGCATCTTTCACTTGTGTGGTTTTGTTGACGTTGAGAATTATCATGCTGATATGTGCTGCTGATACGATCGGATGTTAGCGTTGATTCAGTTCACACAGAATTTCAGTGTCTCTCAGCTAGTGCTGTCATGCTTCTTAGTGCCATGTTTCCCAAATGACAAGCATAATAAGAGTGAGGTAGACTGCACTAAGATGGAAGAAAATCTTTCTTACGCTCACTTATGAGACGAAGATTAAAACTGAAATGAAACTTTTTAAAGGAGTTTCATTTTGCGTCTAGCACGTGGCGCCCTTATGAATTGTGTAATCATATGGCCTTTATAGTTTTCAAATTCATTATTAGATCAAAAAGGTTTTTCAGAGAGAGCATTATTTTAGTAACATTCGAACAAGACGTCCCGTCCCGCCTGCTTGGTACGTATCGGTTCATATTCAAAACTTTAATAGCAGTTTAAATTGAAGACTTTATTGGCTTTTTGATTTGTTGGCTGCGTTTTTACATTTCGATTAACCATTTATTGAATCGTTCACTTTCGTAGTTGTAATGAGACGGTTACAATTCTTTGAAAAATCATTATAAATAAGCGCGTTACATAAATTCACATTACGAGTAGTTTGTGCGGGGAATTGCGATGCTCTCTACTGCGAACTGCTTCCTGAAAATTATTTGTATGCAATTTATTTGTGCTTCTCGAGAAATTTGATGCGATGGAAAGCTGATTTATTGCGTTAAATGAAATCAATTTTTGCATTTGTTGAAAACTTAGCAGTTATTTTTTTTGCACAATAGTTTTTTGTGTGTAACGTAGGATGAATGCAATAAATTAGTAGTGATTTTTTGCGTTTGGAACCTATTCAGTGATTAGTGGCGTTACAAGGCAGCAGTGTGGTGTGCGTTTGCACAATTCGAATTTCGTCATCGTTTTACATTTTCAATGTTTTACATTTTCACCACCGAAACGAGTGTTTTCCATCGAACGACCTAACAATCGTTATAATGCTTATCGGTTGATTTTGTCCATTTTGTTTGTGTTGTGCATTGTGAAGAGTTTAATTGCGATTATGATTCACTAATCGTTTGACGATCGTTTAATTCATGTATGAAGAGTCGATTCGTGTCAGGTGTTTGCGACATTTTCAGTGTATTCCTCTTGTTTGAGGCTGAGCAGAGGAAATATGACTTTCGTGTTTGGTTGTTTATGAAGTAGTTGATGATTTGTGATAGTGAATGTGCTGCTGCTGATGCTGCTGAAAATGATCGTATTATTAATAAGTCTATTAGAAATAAAAATAAGGATGTATACTTTTGTGATTGTGATATGATGTGATAATGAATGGATGCAATGATGATAGCGAATATGATGTGTGCATAACGTCGAAGTAGCACTCACTTCCGTTCCTTATATAATCGAATTGTATTTGGTTGTGACTAGGCATTGTGATAGAATAATATCATTTACTCGATACGCTGTGGTATTTTTTGTTTCTGTTATGGTGGATTTGATTTGATGTCGTTTCTTTATTTGCTTTATTTTTAGTTCTCACTTTACTGTTTTATTGTCGTCATTGCGGGAAAAAAAGCCACGAGAGACAGTTCGTATTGTAATTTATTATTTATTATTCGATATTGTTATTATGATGATGTGCGTTTGTTGTGATGGAACGTTGTCGTTGGTTGTTGGTTTGCATAATGTTATGGATAAATGCTGCTTTGCAATGGCATGAGATTTGTTTAGTGATAACAACGTTTGAGAAAAAGATTTGGCTAATTGTATGTTGAGAAAGTCATTTTTTGGAGCAGTTTCGTGAGTGTTTAGATTCCGTTGATGGACTTTTTCCATCACTACGTATCGTTTTTTTGTGTTTGTAACCAATCGTTAAGGTCTAGAAGTGGACCAAAAGGCGTGTATTTCACTGCTGATTGTGAGGAATTTTATACGTTGGTGATGATTGTGTAATTAAGGAAAATAAAGCAAGAAGTTTAGCAGTGAATGGAAGGTGACAAATAAAAATTCAGAATTTATTAATAAGTATGGCTATGACTGCCGATCAAATTCTTGCGAAGTTTGCTGTGGTTGGCTGGCGGCTGACAATAAAAAATAGTTGTTGCTATCAGTAATGTAATCAACAGTCTTCTGACTGAAACACATTTCATAGCCATCAGATCTGCCCATAAAATGAAAAATTTTTGTTCACTTATAGTTAGAGTTGGAAATATGCGTCTATCGAAAAAGATCTTACAAATCAAAAAGTAAAAGCAAAGCATCAAAAAAGATACGAAACAATCAAAAAATTGCAAAGAATTTTGAGTGAATTTGCGATGCGATGTGCATTGTCATTTGTTGCTTGGTGATAATGGATACAATAGGCGGCACACATGAGTGAAGAATGCAAACGAACGAATTAATTCCGAGTGGAAGAATGTGATTTCGATGCTGTCTGATTGAATTTTAGCATCGTTGGAAGTATTCAAACAATGTGATTTGAGCGCTTCGCTGAAGTTTGCTGACGATGAGTGTTTTCAAGAGGAATTTTTCATGCTTCAGTGTTTTGGGACGTTCCGTTGGACAAGACCGATTGCATGCGATTGACATTATTTGTATTTTTGCAGTCGTAATATTGCGTTCATGCGAAGATTGCACTAGTGCTGCTGATTCATATTCCAAAATTTGTCACAGAAAATTCGACGATTCGATCTAGCCAAGCTGCTCAACTTCAAGCAATTTACCAGTTTGTTGGTTCGCTTCAATATGTACGAATCATCAAGCTCTATTCACCTATGTATTGCATGTTCATCAGTCTGCTAAACTTTCATCAATGTTCCATTGCATCACTAATATTGTCAGTCAGTCGCATAAAACATGAGATTGGGAAATCATCGAGCGATCTTCTGAATTCCAACCAACAACTTCTTCACTTCAAGAATATTTTCAGCCAGTTCAGATGGGGGCATTTACTACCTCGAAATTTAAAACTGAACCATCAGATGCCAATAAAACAGGAAAATATCACAGAGGTTTTTTCTCCGCTTTCGCTGGTTTTTTACCGATGATCTGAAATCGCTGATCAGACATGCGTCGTTTTCAATGATCATTGAACTAAAGCGCTTAACATGGAACATCTCATGTTTTGCATATCACCATCGATCACAGGATATTTCGAAAATCATCAACAATAAACACGAATCGAATGACTGACTATAGCTTGAGTACAGCAGGCTGTTTCGAAACTGTCTGCTTGTGAACACATCTGTTTCTTTGCATTCGATTGTGCTTTATGCGTTTGTTCTGTTTGATGTGATATGATCAAATAATATGTAGTTGAATAAATGATTCATTGAATTTCATAATGAATATTTTCTACAAACATCTCTGAATCACTCAAAACTGCAGCACTGAAGTAGTGTTGAAATCATCTGAACCAATGCTCTGTATTCGAGTGGTCGTCGTCATTCATATGAATGTGATTCGTTTTGTGAATGAGAGTTTTGTAACGTTTAATCTACAACGTTTGATAATAGATTCGTTAATTGGTCGAAGAAAATTCGAAAAAAAATTCATCCATTTGAAGAGCAACCTGACATTAAATGATGTACAAAGATCAGTGTAAAATCTTCACAGTTCTAAAGTTTCAAATAATCCCACTATTATTAAACTCTCGTGCTATTCGAATACGTTATTGAATTTCCCAAATTGCCTCTTGAAGAAGACAAAACGCGTATTATCTTCTTCGAACATTTTTAAGGGTATTATTGTAACGTCGTTTATCGCTCTATTGATCAGAGATAGACCAAACGGGAAGAGGTATATTCTACGGTGGAGGAATTTAGGTGATGTGTTTTGCTTATTGTTAGTAGAGATAAGGTTGGTTATGAAGCTGAACGTTCTCGATGTGTCCAGATCGGAACTAATGCCGCAGAATTCTATTTTCAAATTCGCCTGCCTTTCGATCGCTCTTTTAGATGAATATTATCTTGGGTTTTTTTCTAAATTTCCTTATTGAAAGTGCACAACTGATTTATTGTCTTATCAATCTGTATGACCAAGAATTCGCAATTTGAATTTTCGAACGATCTTAAAGTTGCATTCTGTTGCGCATGTCAGTGTTTAGTGCCTTGAGTTTGGCCTTCTCTTGAATCCAAAAACGGAGTTCAGGATCATGATCAATAGAATGCAAATTATGGCGCAAACATTCTAACTCTGCTGATTGAAGTCTCGATCAATAGAGCGATCGAGCTTGGTTCATTTGGTCAAAATGAAAGATGTGAGGCAGTGTGAAATACTGCGCTAGCGATAACCACATAAAAATGTTTTCAATTTTGACATCTTTCGCATTTTCAGTGAAATATCTGTGAAATGCCGAAAAGTATTGCCAGACCGAGATGCTATATGTACCTATATAGAATTATAGTCAATGCTTTCAGAATTATTGAAGAAAAATGGGCACTTATTGTTAGAAAATTATGGGCAATTATGTGAAAATGATTGAATTTGAGTGAAATTTGCCATTTGATTGTTGAAAATTTTCTCGCATAATCTAGAATGAAGGAAGGTGAATCTATTGAAAAAATGTCAATTATTCTTGCTGAATCGCTGAAATTTCTACATGTTTCTTTTCGCAGCAACTTCAGCGTTAGTAGAAAATACATGCCACGAGGAATTTTTGCTTTCAACTCTACATCTAAGCTCCAGATTTATCAACATCAGCAGTTTTCTGTCACCTTCAGTAATGGAACATTGTGGCCTTCAGACCACTCTCTTAATAACCTATTCAACGTTTCTTCTATTCTTGTGATGTTGTTTGAATTCCACGTGACGACAGAGAAACTAATTTTCAAGAGAAGCATGAGAATCTCGCAGAACGCCTCGTTCATGTGCTCATCTATATTCCCATCCGCTTCTTTCGAAGCACACATTGATATTGTGTGAGATACAACTCGATCCAGTCCTAATTCTTTGAATTCGCTGATGTTTTAAACACTCGCTGTTCAAAATTGAACCAATTATGAAAGCATTCCACTTTCATTTCATCCACTCGGGGGCGGCGTTCATTCCTCCAACTTTTCTGGCATTTGTTGGTGAGATAGAAAGTTCTGTTTCGGACTGAAACCAACAAGAAACACCAACACATTATTCATTTTCGCGGAAAATTTCATGGTTAATTGTACATCTTCCGAACCGTTTTCATGGATGAAAAAAAATCGCTTTGTTAATGGAACGTAAAGATTCAATGAGGAAAACAGTAAAATCGCCAGTCGCTGGTGACGTTCCTTTGTGTGCATTCGAAAAAGAATGTTAATTTTCGGCACTATATCATTGCGCTCCGTGAGATGAATTAATTTAATTCACTCCCCATCAATCAATGCTAAGCATACTTTGGGGTGATCACTTACTTTCGTTGCAATCAGTTTAACGAATATGAAACGTAAAATGAATCGTTGAATTTGTTGGCGCTTCCATTTGTATCATTTCTTGATGATTTTCGATGAGTGTCACTTTTGAAATGTTTGAAATCGTTGATGCAAATTCGCTAAAACGAACGAACATAGAAACATGAAAAGAATTTGAATCTCTGAAAGTGTTGTTTGTCAATTGCCCTGATCAGTATACAATATCGATATTGCCTTACAATTAATGTAAAATTACGCTAATTCGTAGGAACAGTAGTCGTAATAGTAGTAATATTCAAAACAGTAATAATATTAAATTACGTTAAGCAGTAACAATATTAAAGCCGTCTGTCTGTAAAGATACGATCCCTTTACGTCTGATCACGGTTGTTCACAATGTTCACACACTATGAAAATTAGAATTTATCATGAAAATCAATTTATCATGAAAACTGTTACGAAACGAAGTGATTAATCGCTAGTGCATGTCATGTCGTACAATTTCGTCATTTGTTTTTCGAAATTTCATTGAATAATTCCATTGCGATTTCGAAACTCATACACAGGAACTATGACGTTCACGTACTCAGCGCTTTACATGGCGTTTGTTATGCAATATTGATGTCGTTTTGTGTCTCGTTTCATGACATTTAATATAGTAGTGATACGGAATGTACTATCATAAATAGGATAGGAATAGTAAGTGAATGAAAAATCATTTAATAATAGAAACATCACTTGGGGTAATGATGCGCAGATTTATAAGAAGATCAGGATGTTTCAACGTTAGAACGGCGTTATCTGCATTAATATGAAGGACAGGAGTATTTGATCAATTGAATGGATGTGAAGGAAATTGGAACAAGCTGAACCGTGTAGATCGAGGATCATCAATAGTGAGTGAGGTGGATTAGATGAGTAAATTGATGCAGATGTGTGTAAGGGAGGATTTTTAAGTTTATATTCACTTATTTAATGAGCGATCACATCTCGTTACGAGAATCTCGGAGATTTGAAATCAAATAAGAATATTTTTTTTTGCATGAATGTTCGACGATCTTTTGAAGTTCTGCTAGAACACGATTCTCATTTTTGAAGGCTTTCACTAAAGGGCATTGAAATTATCTTCACGACGTCTTAATTATCATCATGCAGCAATTATAATGGTGCAATGCAACGCACCATGCTCTCAAGTAAAATCAACTTGGAGAGTCAGTCATCAAATAGAATCAAATAAGTAATTCGTCAGTGATACGTTCCTAGAACAACGCCATTTGAAATGAATGATTCACTCTATTCGATAAGAGCATCATAAGTGAAGATCTGTTGTTTCAGACTGACACGAAAACTGGCATCATTTTGTTTCCGTTATTGAAGCAGCCATGATGTCCTATGCATGATCAGTGGGCTAAAATGAACTTAAAGGATAGTCATCGATCGAACAGTAGAGCAAAGATCTGTTTTTTGTGATTGGCACACAAATTGAATGGTTCTGTTATTGAAGAAGCATGATGTCCTATCTATAATCAGGCGCTATCCTGATCGATGAGCTATCCATATTATAAATGTTCCTATCATGCATTAGCCCGATCAGTGACTGCTAACAAGTATTGTCAGTGGTATAAAACCGTTATTGACTCACATGTGGCGCCTAGGTAATTGCCTTTCACTGAAATGAATAACAACTGTAGTAAACAAATAAAAATTTTAATAAAAATAACCACATAATAGAGTACAATGTGATTAGCCTGGTTGGAGAGATAGTCGGATATGGCAATGGCGCCTAATGCATCATTGAAACGACCGATGTATGTTCTATGGTTGTCATCCACTCCATTACATCTCTTTTTATTATCGAGAATGTAATTTTGTTATGTTAACATGTTTATTTACATGGCAGATCGTACTGATGCTTGTCAGTATGTTACGCCTAATCTAAATGTTTACGTAGACGAAAACAAGCATAAAAGCGTATCAAACAAACTTTTTTCTCATACATTCCAGTCGTACGTTGTTACTACAACTCAGCCAGTGAGCATATTAAACAAGACTGAAAGCTTCAGAGACGAGTGATTCCTCAATTTGGCCCATTCATAGGCGTAGACGTAAACTCATATGGTTCTTGTTTCCTGCACTTGTTGACTTCATAGACTTGTGTGTTCACGTTTTTTAAGATGTGGAATAAACCTACGCTTAGGTTTTATTAGCGTAATCCGTCATTATCTCACCCAGACGCATCCCCTCTCATATTGTTTAACCGTTATTGGAGTGAATATATTTTTCAACTGTTGCCAGCTTACTCTGTCAACATCGATCTATCACAATATCAGTTTATGTATGTTCCGATACGGAACTTTAAATGTTCACAGCGTCAATTTCTAATCGAAGTGAAGTTTTAATTTGCGCATCTCAATGATCACAACGAACAGCCAGCCTATAGACTGTCGTATGATCGATGTTTTATTTCGTTTATTTGACGAACGTTTCATTTGCTTTCTTCCTGTCGGTGTCACTTAACATCGTCACCAAAAAACAGCTTGAAACGATAAACAGGGGAAGACTTCATGTGTAAAAACTGCTGCGACGACGTAATGTTTACACATCACGATTAGCTGCTGCTGATCAAACAAAAACGTTGATTTCGAGTGTCAGCGAAATCTCAGTCTCAGTTCCATCTGATAATTTGTTATTTTCATGTTGCTATATTGGAATGTATATCCCAACGGTTCACTTTATTAACTCTTTAAAAGTGAATCAATACACATTTCAGTATAGTAATTCTCTTTTCTCAATAATTTCATTCCGTCAGTAGATGATGAGGAGAAAAATTGGATTTCTTTATTGATGAAAAATGTTTGAATGAGAACGAGTATTAGGGACAAGAAGTCTACAGCATACGATTCGCTCAGCGTAACCTAGATGTGCGTGGCCAAGTGCAATTCCACTTATAAGCTTATCGTTTCGGAATTAACTCGAATAAATACTCATCTTCAAACAGACATCAATCAATCGCAGTTCATTCATACTCGGCAACACCAAGTTATGTGTTAATGCCTTATTTCAAATCTTAAAATGCTACTATCTGCGTGATTTGTTCAGTGAATTGTTTTTCAATTAATCATGAATGCATTGATTCAGAAAGAATTTATTGAATGCGTGACACTCCTATATTCATAATGTTGCTGAATTGCGGCGGGATCATAACAAGATTTAATCCGGATTTCTGCATTGAAAACTGACTAGGATTTTTTGCTAATCTGTAATTTGCAATCACTAAATTTTAGTGAATGGGTGATTTTGTTTTTTTTTAGCAAAATTAGAATCTTGAGCAAACGGAAATTGCTTGTTTGGACCTGTGTGTCCGAAGCGTTTATGTCTTATCGTTAGATCCGTTCACGATAACGGAAAACACTTATTAGGGCGTATTCATGAACTTAGTCCTGCGTTGCCGGTTGATCAGACTAAGGAACGAGTACCTGATTCAAATGCAAGCTACCGGTCGCCTCCTTCACCAAAACCATTCAGGTTGAATCCAACTTCAAAGAAAGAACACTCTTCATTCTTCTCATCTTTATTAGCATTCCTTCACAGCGCTGTTCGGTTTCAAATCTATCGGCGAATTATTAGAAGCTTGCGTAGACACGAGGTATTCAGGTGAGGCGTTCACATGGATTCACACAAGGTGAAAAGGTTCACATTAAGCGATGTGAAAACATTTTTTTGCGTTTTCGAAATCTGACCTGCAATCTGACCTTCTTGACATAGCATGCAATAATTGAAACTGTCTGTCTCATCATTGTTGAAAATTTCATTGAATCAAAAGTTTTCGTTTCCAGTTAGATTGTTGTTGAATTCAGCACCACCAAATTTTTTCACATTAACAATTACAACACTTAAGAAATCGCTTCTTACCACCACCACCACTGTCTTTTGATGTATTTTGGAGTTACAAGCCGAAAACAAGGACGAAAAAGAAAAATGTTCAGCTCAATACACCACTAATGAAATGACGAGATAGAAACGTATAATCGCAACTTAGATTCGCAAAAATCATTTTAAGAACATTTCAGTTTCGATAAAAACTTACTCCGCTTTACGAACAGTTTTGATCAAGGTCAGAGATATTTCAAGTAATGTTTTCAAGCAAAACCAGACTTGTGAAAAGAGTAAAAAGGAGTATTCTTTTCTCACAGTCAGTGTACAGCATGATTTTCGAACATGCTGACGATAATTGACTGTGACGAAATATACGAAAGCACTCTTTTGGTCTTTACTAAAGAAACGTTTCGTATTTTCTTTTCTTGATCACATTATTTTACGAAAACACTCAACAATAATCTGTCATTGAAACTTAAAACGCTATCAATAAAATTTTGTTTATTTTCTATCAATATGAACCAATATTCTACGCATACGTCATAAATTTACAATCGGAAAAATTGGGTCGGCTTTAGTGAACTAACTGAATTTTCATTCATCGTTCAGGTGAGTGTGTGGATAGGCTCTACTCTACTCTTATAATCAATTGAAGTCACCTGTATTGTCATAATTAGCATTACTACTTTCGGATGATTCTCTTTTAGCGAATGTGGCAATGTTACTACTCTCTAGAAGGCTGTATGTTCCTGAGTTGATAGAATTGATTTGCATTTCAACCACTCGACGTACTCACCGTCAGCAAAACTCACTACGATGTTTCGTTGTTTAATGTCAATTAATTATTTACTTCTGTTTCTCCGAAGAAATATCTTCAAGGAAATAACCTATGCATTTTTGTGTTCATCACCTACGACAGAGAGTGGTTGAAAAGAGATGAGCTTTGGATGCGAATTGTTTGGTTGGGGTTAGTATTGCATCATGAACGTATTACGAAATGTCGATGTCATGTGACGACGATTAGATTGTCAAGCGAATCACTTTTTTTGATTTAATAAGGTGTTAGGGCGAACGTGTTGGTTGTGCTGTTATCAGAGTGCTGCGGCTGCTGCTGCTGCTGATGCTTCTTTGAATCATTGATTTTATATTTGAAGTTACCATTTAATCAATGATGCTCTCTCATTCGTTCTTATTTTGTGTTATTCATTTATGTTCAACATGAAACATTCCAATGCACGCACACACAGTAAAAACTGGATGACTTGAAATGTTTCTAATGGAACGAGGAGATAACTGAGGAGGATTTCATTGGTATTGGTTAATCGCGATACAGAGAAAAATTACCTTAGAACATTTATCAGGAGGGATATTTCTGCAAATTTTGCAGCAATGTGTTAAAATTCTAATAGGATAATGATGCACTGTGAGTTCGTGTTATTGCGCTTTGTCGTTTTCGTTCTCAAGCAATCCATCCATCCATCTGTCGGAAATTCAAATCACTTGTCAGCTGAGCACCGTGATTATGTGAGAACACTGAACATATCGGGGCATTTTGAGGAAAAATTTCGCAATGTTCTCTTGCAGACGTGCTGGCGGCGGGCGATTCGATTCTTCTTTACCTGTCGTTTTCAATTTTAATGATCCGATTAGAGTTTCATTACACTTTTGTTTACGCACACTTTCTTATCTATGAAAGCGATTCACATTCGTCATATGAATGCGGTTACGTGGCTTTGCGGCATTTAGAGTTTTGTTACAATCAAAAGTTTCAGTTGTTTTTTCGCCCCAAAAAAGCCGCTCTTTACTCACTGAACCTTTATGATGTTAGTGTGGAATATCGTCTCTCAGTTTGTCTTCTATCATCCTCGTATTGCCATTCGAAGCAACGTTTTTTCGCTTATCGTAAGCTGAACACATTTGTCAGCTTGTTGCGTTGTTTAAAACTTTTACTCGCTTGCCACAATAAAAATCATCAGTAGTAGTGGTTTGTTGCTGCTGTTTGTCGAGCGAGCGAGCGAGCACATGGTCGTCGGTCTCGCTTATCAACTGTCACTGTGCGATTGAATCGTTCTATTTTCTTCATTGAAAACTTGATTGATGCCTACCAAGTTTTTGTGCACGCACATTCACTTCAGCACTCAGAAATTGCACTGCATTAGCGTCGTAATCATAGAGAACAGATTTTATGTTGTTGCTGAGAAAATGATGTGAACAGTAATGGAAAATTTGGAAAATTAGAAAATTCTATTGAATGCGCATTGATCGTTGGTGTTTTTTTTTGCGAATAAAAACAACAAACAAAAAACATTTTCTTCTACTACCACATCTTCAATATTCGTTCAGTTACTCGTTTGCTGCATCTGAACTAAGAGTTCGACAAATTATCGCCCATTGTCTGTGAGGATGGGTATTTTTTGTTGATTCTTTTCAACCACACCGATCCGATCTGATTCCGCCCAAATATTTCTCGCTTTTCAAATTTCTCCACTAAATCCTAAAGCGATAACTCGAGAAGAACTTTATGAATCGAGGGATAAACGAAAGTTTTTATTTGGTATTTGCTGAGCCTAATGCTGTGTGCGCGATTTTGCTGTTTCACCGGCTTGAGCGGCTGATGTTGTGATTAGTTGCATTATTTATCAAAAAAAACGCATTTATGTGAATGTCATTTGGTTGAGGAGTGTTGTGAAGAAGTGGAATGAAGTTCTTTTTTTTTCATCAATACATACAGTTTTTCTGCAAATGACCTCGATTTTTTCGATTTGTACGAAGATGATCTGTTTTTTTTCGAACCCTCTGCAGCGGTACTAATGACACAGAGACGGCACCACCACAGTCTTCTGGGGTACCGGCGTAAGAGTGAGCCCGTAAATGAAATCCGTTTCTCCACACCGCCCAGCGTTGGTTGGGCTCCTACTACAACAAGAAACTTTTATCGAGGCGAGTAATATCTGCCTGAACGATTTGTTTAGCCAACAAATCAGTCAGCGTCCATTGGTTGCCCGCCGCGATACTTTCTGTGAATAATATGTGCTTTTGAGACGACGAACATCAATTATCATATTAACAATACGTTATACGATTCATTTGCATTTTATAGAGTTTTGTGTGCAGCATTCAAATTTGTGAGCATTTCAGAGCGTTTGAATTGTTCATTTGATTGTCTGACGTGATACTGATCAGCGTGTTTGACGGGAAGTTTTTTGCAAAGGAGTGCTACTGCTAATTTTGCAATGGCGTTCGGTAAACGGCCATCCAACGATAGAGGAGGTGACTGACTGAGTTCATTTCCGTTGTTTTTTACACTTTCTAGTTGGTGGTTCTCTTAGGAACTTGTTCGAAACTCATACTCTCAAGAGGTTTTCCTAGTAGAGGTTTGCTCTCTTACGTTAGGAAGTTCAGAAAGATGAATGCGCTTTGCTGCAAAAGAAAGCTTTTTTTTTGGTAGGGGAATACGGTTTTTTTTGAGATGTGAGTAGTGTCGTTCAAGGAGCGGAAGGAAGTATTCCTAGAACGATTGGAATATTTTATAAATTTCTCAAACCTGTCCTTGTTTATATATGGCTCGTTTTTGTAGATGGTCATCATAAGAATTCATCGCAATATATGAGTGGTGAGGAAACAAATCTGAAAGGATGTCCAATACCGTTGCCGTCCGGATGTGTGACAGGTAGGAATTGAATTGCTGTTTTGATCAATTGTGCTTGTTTGCGTGTTTCGTCTATTCTCATTTGTTCTACGGAACGTTCCCGCAGGTAAATGATATTGCAATTTCCCATGAATTGTGTTCCATCAAGTCACATGATATTATTTGTTATTGTCAATGAATGTTGATATCCAGTCGATTTGTTAAAAAAAATCTTTTCGATGAGCTTTTCATTGCTACGGACTCAATGAGTCCAAATAGCTGTGCGTTTGTTTCCTTGTATGTAATGAAATGTGAAACACGATTGAATGATCAATAAATTATTTGCTCCGTGTAAGATGAATGATGCCATTTTTCTGCTCTTTGAAATCGCCTTTAGTTTCTTTCATAATCAATTTTTGGGATAATCTGGGAGAAAAGCAACGTTATTGATAGATAGACCTATCGCCGAACAGGGTATGGAGAAGAGAATCAAGTTCGTTATGTGTTTTCGAAACTAGAGGATAACAACAATACCTACTAGTGCATACTACTAATGATTGTCCTTGTGAACTAGATTAATGAATGATGAATGATGTTGCTCAGATTGTTCACCACCTAAATCACTGAAAGACGGTATAAAAATGGTGTGTAGCAACACAAAATGTCAATTCAAGAATACGTTAATGCATCGTGAATGTTTCGAGCATCTCGAGAATTATCTCGTCAAAATTATGAGCGCTATGGGTTAGTTGATCTTGTACGCTCTTGTAAATTGAAATCACCTCATATGATCATCGTTGCCCACTTTTATCTTATAATTGATCATGCTCTTTTCGCTGAGTCATCTAAATGCAAGGGGATAATTTGAGTAAAAATCATGCTCTTTTCGCAACAATAAACCAATTTTATTTCTTTTGCTATGGAAATGCACGAAGTCATTTTCACATTGTTATTGTTGTTTCGTTTTTACCGACCGCTTCATTGAACAATAAGCCTTCAAAATTGTTGCGCAATTTTTTGATGTGCATAGAATTTTTCGTAAGCGAGCAATTGACTAACATTCCCTCATGAGTTCAGGATCGGCACGAGCCTGGACGGATGCGCAGAGGCGATCGAATTTGTGGGATAAGAAGGGACTATCGTTGATACAAAAGCTATGTCGTTGTAAGTGTGGAATGGGTTTGTTACGACTCGATAGAAGTTGCCCATCTTCAGGTAGTGTTCTTGTGCTCATCGCCTGATTATTTGTATTCTTTGCTTTCCAATTAAGTTTTAACGATTTGGAAAATTAACTGATTGATTCGAGAGAAATTTCTAGCGGATGATAGAGAAGCAACACCAAAGACAAGGAAATCGAAAACAAAGAAGCTACCAAAATTGAATTTCAATGGTCCGTCTACTGCGGCGTTAAGTGATGAAAAATCAAACAGCGAGAATTTCATCACCAAGTTAGCTATTTTTCGTGCTTCTCGATGGCAACAAATAACTCATTCCCCGTCTAGCAAACGTTTCACTATTGTTGAAAATTCGTTATTGTATAATTTGTCGGATTCGATGCGTGAAATGTGACTGGCAATTGAATTGTGCAGTAATGTCTCGTTTATATTTCGGTTGAACACTGCAAAAAAAGCCACTGAATTTCTTACTCGTCTATATTAGTCTGCATTGAAAAAGCCACGAAAAAATGCCGTTTCTCATTCTCTCCACACATATTTAGTTGCATACAGTAGTAGTGACGTGACGTACATAGTAGTAGTGTACTCTGAATCTATCGCATTTGCTGCTTTTGTTGGTCATTCTCGCAAAACGATGCGATTCTCACCGTACTATCGCCATTATTGATATGCAGCTGATAAAGTTTATAGAAAGTTAAAATTATGCTCTATGTTGCTGAAATGGACGAATGTTTGACGTATAGATAACATGTGAATCTCGTGGTTTACACAGAAATGCATCACTGCAGTAGTTTGATTGCTCAGAGCGTTTCTCTCTCAATTCTGAATAATTATTTGCAGTTGAATGTAGCACTGTTGATTATGATGATCGATTATAATGATTATGAATGATTGTGATTATGATCGATGATTAATCGATGATTTGATTATGATTATTACTTTAGTGATTATGATCGATTATTAAGCCGTAAGAAAACCATGAATTTTAGGAGGAAACAACACCTGCCATACGCTTCATCTACTTCCTCTTCAACATCATCGTCACATTATCGTTCCAATTCACTCAATTTGCAGTCATCAACGAAGCTAACGTTTTCTCGAGCATCTGAGGTACATCACTGGTTGATCATTCCTTGTGAAATGATCTATTCATATCGTACGATTTCTTAATGAGATATCCGACGAGTGCTTTCATTCAGTAGTCTGAATATTGTACAAACGAGCAGTTAGATAATTATTTGTAGGCGACCTCGTTTATTGCCTGAATTTCTTTGAAAATTTCCATATTTTTAGCGGCTGTCCGGGCAAAATTCGAATACGTCCAACACACCTCACCAATCAGGTTAGCATTTTCGTCTGCTTTTTTTCGTTCAACGATTAACTTTCAAAAAGTGTTGTATGTGCCAGCGAATTTCATTTAAAAAAACTGAATCAGTTACGGAATCTTCTGAAAAACTAATGTTAAAGGATTTGATCGTAACTGAGTTAAACTTTAGTATGGATCACAAATTTGTCTACCAGACCAGAACCAACGGCATTCGGTGCAAGACGACCAAGTGGTCAGATCACTTACGCGGAGGCAACGATCGGTAGCGCATCGCATAATTCAGATTGTTCTAGTGAGGTACATTGATCGTGTACAATTTAATGCCTGTCACTAAGGCGACACTATCGTATATTGCTTCAAATTCTGATCGCAAATCTGAATTTTTTACTTCAACTAAATTTGTGTTAGCAATCGTTCGTTTAAAATTGTTGTGTTCAACAATTGTTCATTTGTTTGGAATAATTTGCGATTATTCGAATTTTTTGTTGAAATAATTTGTGATGGATGAATTTTTATTGTAGTTCTAAATGATTTTTCTGACAACACATTTCTAAGACTGAAACGAAATATCGCAAACAACGTTAATTTGATGATTTCAGGGCGATGGTTCATCCTCACTAGGTGACGGCTCTTCCACATCGCGTCGCGCATCAAATGCATCTGATTTCACATTTTCAGACATCACTGAATCCCTAACTGACTCCTATCGACGACTATCATTTGATGACGATCAAACGGTTCGTAAAGTTTCATTTTCACTTTTCCTATTCCGAGTTCACCACAACGGGCAGCAAACATTCCATACAGATTCGGTGAGAAATTTTTCCGGTGTGATGCAAATATTTGTTTTGACACACCAGAATTTTAGGTATTCCATTCGATGCCTGTTGATTCCACCGAGTTGTTGAACTCAAATCAGCGACAAAGACCAAGTTTTGGTAAGTTTATGAGAATTAGTTCATCCTCTTGTGCTTGAAACGAAAAAATGCGATTCAACTGATCTTTTCCCTTTTGCGTTTGAATTTTCCAGCAGCTCACGTCAATTAAATAAGCAGTTGTAAGAGATTTCCATGATGGTTCGGCTGGCAAACAGCAATCTGCTACGAGTACGCACAAGCGATCTCGTTATCATGGCCGCACTTTCTACTTCCGAAGTGTTTAAAGGTCTCTCGCAGCTGCTCCTCTGAAGGGCCTAGCAGTCGTTCTGAAATGAAATTTTGAGCCATTTGCAAATTTTTTGATATTCCATTTTATAATTTTCAGGAGTAAACGCTATAAATTTGGATATAAGTTCTGTATTGCTTTCTCCACCCATAACACCGCCAATATGCTCAGAAAATGGCGATGTAAGTTGCGTAATTGATTGCTTCATTTGCCTGCAAGAACGATTGAGTTCAACTGAATCGATGGCTGGTATTGCCCTTACGAAGAAAAAAAATACATGGAGATGAAAGGGATTATAAATCACAGATGAAATGTCATCTGACATATTCAGCGTTCTCTGTTCAGTTCACTATGACCTTTTCATCTGCCCTTTGTGGGAATAGCATTTGAGAAACAGTGTGGTGTAGGGTTTCTTGTGGATGGACCCATGTTAGGCAGCCAGCCTTGAATGAATCTGATAAGGGAGACGACTGATAAGTAGTTAGACGGAGGCCAGTGTTATGGTGTATCTCCGAATTCAAGTTTAAACGATAGGGATGCATTTTGTTATAATCACCAGTAAAGAATACTCTGAACTCGATTTCACTGAATGCGAATTTAGGATGTTTGTGAGTCGTCACTAAAAACTGAGTTGTCAAATCAATCGGAGGAGGATGCGGATAGCTATGTACAAACAGAGGAGTTACGTTGCTATGATCTATTCAGTGGACAATCGTTTTGTTTGGGCGAGAAGCTGGTCGGCGAATTGTATTTCCCGGGAGCGATCTGCTAAATCCAATGTGCCGCTGCATGTAAAGGCACATAGATATGCACGAACCAGTTTCGGCAAGAGCTTTCCTCCTGCGCTTCTCGTTCGATGATCAATCACTCAGAACCATCACTTCTGTGTGTTTATAAACTTTTACCGTCGCCGTGTTCATGCGTACGAATCTGATTGTGTATACATATGTGTAGATTCATTTTAACATTTTAATCCGAACTATCATAATGAATCTTTTCGTCGTTACACGATGATATTATTAATGTTATTGTCGTCGTTCATCACTAATTATTGGCTCCATCTAAACTCTCATCAATTTGCTGTCATCAATAATCATCTGTTTGCTTCATTTCATATCATCCGCTTTTGTGCTCGGTTATGAGCTTGAAATTACTGTTACGGTTCAAGTGCACAACAGATAAGCGTAGAAATTCCTTCGGTTTTTATTGTAGTCCTTTTAATGGTCTAGCTCATCAAAGTGACCTGGCGATTCGAACATGTTTAGCAAGATAAGTCTGGAGGGAACCATAAGTGAGCTTGCGTTGATCCCAGTAAACGAAGCTTAAGTTCGTTTCACTGATCCATAAGAAAAGAAAGCGAAAAGAAATGTCATAAACAATTGATTCCACTCGACCGGAGGGGTATGGCTTTGGCTACGGGCTTTCATATCGCTGAGAATAAGTTGACTGATTAGAAGTGGAGGAAACTGATGATAATTTGTTTGTTTGTTTGTGTTATTTGTCGTCTCCTTAATTGTCGTTATTACTTTAATCGAGAGTTTACACATCATATAAGTATTGTACAATAATATCGTTGAATTCGTGAAATTGCGTTGAATTGTTCTCTTCTTTTTTTTTTGCTAATTTTAGTTCACATTAGATGACACATGCATGTGCGAGTGCATTAGGCGATTAATTACTTACAATTAGTTGATTTTCTGTTAGATTAGATTCTGTTTTCATTTCATTTGACGTTTCGTTTTTCCGTTAGCGAACAATCATCAGTGCATCTGCTTTCCTCTTCTTGTTTTGGTTTTTTTTTTCACGGGTATCCTTTGCTGTTTTGTTGTGCGAATGAATGGGATGCCAGCAGCTCTATGTAATATTTTCTGAGCGTATTATTTGGAGCACTACAAGAGTCACTTGTTACGTTTTGTGCGATGAGTAGTAATCTTCTGCATTTAGCTTGTGGGTTAAAGTTTAAGCTTGCTGAGCTTTTACAGGCTCTCCTGTGTCGTCTCAAAAGTTTCTGCCGATTTTTTGCTTTTTCTCACAGATGATTGGCAGGGATTATCGTTTATTCCTTGATCCTCTTGTTTGACTTAATGAAAAATCTTACTAGGATTTACTAGTTTGGGAATGAATTTGAACTGTTTGTTATAATTCTGAGAATAGGAGATATTTTTATTGCGAAAATGACAAATTCTTAAAAGTGGCTTGTGAATTTTGCGGGCAGTTCACCGTAATTGACTCCAAATGATTCGTATGAAATGATACGTGAGCGAGTGACTCTTCGGCTGCGGTGATTCGATCTAGGTTGGAAGGCTTTCACGTGTTATGTTTCACCTTGAGGTTAATTCTGTCTCTGAAAAGGAGGAGAAGGAATGAACTGTACAAATAATTCAAATCGGTTCATTGATCCTCTTGCCATAATGTTCAGTTCTTGGTTGAGACATTTTTTTCTCGAATCATTGGTGGCGTGTGCCTTATGCGATAAGTTTATTGTCTGGGGAGATGAATTCGAGTCAAATTCATGATTACTTGGGAAATTTAGTTGGCAAAAAATGAAAAGGATGCTTTTGATTTGATAGTTGTTCCAATTTTCCGCAGTGAATGAAGGGAGGAAGGCAACAATCGCAGTAGAAGGGTGAATTTTTCGCCATTTACCATTTCCATTCATTATATTTCCACTTGATCGAATCATTTGTACCTCAGTACTGCAAGATAGATATTGTATTTGATTGGTAACAACTTTTCACTTGAACTCGTCAAGAGAAGCGAACGAACGCCTTGTTGTGTGATGCTCTCAGCTTCTCTGAGTTTTATATGTTCAGTTGTTTGTTTGTGCCATGTTTAGTTCTTATTTTCTGACTGTAATTTGTTGTTAGTCGTTGAACATTAATATACTTATATTAGTTTATTGTTCTTCATCTCTTAAATTTTGTTTGTTCATTCTTTTGAAGTTCCATTCTCGTCTGCAAGTGTTAATTGCTTTACAGATGTTCTACAATTGACTCACGCTTTTGATCCCTTTGATGTTTTTTTCCCGAAAAGCTCATCTTTTATCCATTAATTAGTCTGCCCAATACTTATCTGTTATCCATTTATCCGGTTTTGTGAATTTCAGCTTTGAATCGTGTGCTTTTGTTGAATTATTGAATTGCTTAGGGATTGTCGGATTGTTCGTTCAATAAGCCATCAAATGTCTGTTCTGATCGCGGCAACTATTCACTAATAATTTTGCTAGTTCAACGATTACTGCTGTCAGCAACAATCACTACTCTCCAATAATATCACCGTGTTATTGTTATTCTCCATATCGTCGCTCCTCTGTTCATTTCCTACCCATCCAGAAACATCATCATCATCATCATCACAGCAACTGAACTGAACGCTTCAAATAATACCTTTCATCACCGTTGTTAAACTTCAAAACACTTTGATAACCCATCATCTCATATTATTATCAATTATGACTGCAGCTTTTTTTTGTTTTCGCAGGTAATTTAAATGTGCTGGTATTGTTGTTGTTGTTACTGTTCTGTTTTTTGTTGATGCTCTTACCCATTATTGCTTGTTCATGATGAAATTTTGAATTTGTATTCGACTTCACGCAGTTCAGTTTCTTATTTGGTGGCTCTGATTCGTTGCTGTGCCACTCAAGATTCGCCATCAAACACACATTACCGTATTTTCAGGTTAACAGCGAATTACTTTTTCAGATGTGTTTCGTTTTCACGTCAGATCAAAAAATGAATTATAAATCGGGAACCGACTGGTTTGGAAGGACTGTTATTGCTCATTCGGGGTAAGGTTAATTGATGAGGCAAGCGAATCAGTGTTGAATGGAATAGGAATTGGTTTGCAGTTAGTGTTTACTGATATTGCCTCCTCCTATCAGCTGAGCATCGAAATATTATCTATACTGAATTTTAGATGGAAGGAGGCCTGGAACTTCCATTTGATAGTCTTATCCTGAACGGATAGCTCTGGATTGTTTGTAAACTTTGAGGCTTGATGATTTTGCGATGAGTACAGCGTGAAGAATAATTCGTTGCTTGTATCTTAGCATGGGTGGATTTCTGACTAGTCTTCGTATGTGATGAAGTGGTACAGTGGTTCGTTTATTGCTCTCAGCGATAGCTCTGAACATTTATCACCGTCACAACAGAGTACAGTTGAAATTGTCAGATCATGTTTGGAGCATGTTATCGACCACCTCATCATTATGTTTTTAGTAGAGAGATGATTTCTTGAATATGAGCACGTCCTCGACTAATATGGAAGCCATTAACCCGTCTGTATCAAGTAGAGTTTATCTCGGTGTGACAGAATTTGCATTAACAGTCGTCACACAAAATTAGATTGTCTCTTCCGCAAAGCGCAGCATACCAACCAACTCATTATGATCACGGCACTTCGAAAGTGAAGCATCAATAACAGAAGATCATTAACTCTAATTCTAACTATTCGAACTAGCAGGTCAATGACGTATTATTATCAGATGTTCCACGGCTAGTTTAAACCATCATGGATAAGATCTGATGATGAATAGAGGTGCTTTGCGTTTGATCGAGTATCTGTCTGTTACGAACAATAGTGCCAATAGTGATGATAGCGTTCGATCATTCAACTAAAAACGAACACTTACAAATAAATACTCCAACAATCATGTGGGAGTCATGCTGACCGACTAGAATCGGAAGGCAAACGCGAAAGCGCAAGCAACCAAAATTTTATCTCTAATCGTCAAATATGAGCACAGGTATTTGCCGATTCACTACGACGATTGGGACCGAAATGACTGGCTTAATTTAGATTTGGTCATACGGCTGACTGCAGTTCTGAATTATAATGCCACGAACATTCACATTTCCATGTTACGATTAAACGCAAGTGATTTGCTGTGGAAGTGTTCATTATCGATACCTTACACATAAACCTTACGACGTTTCTCAATTCCAATCGTGTAACTAGATAAGATCTGAGTCGCTCAATTTCAATAGTAATGTGTAATGAATATGGCTTAGCGTGAACCTCATTCATTACAACTAGCACTTACATTTTGACGTTATGAATAGGAGCATTTAGTCGATCAAAAATTTTGTTACGTAACCGATCTGCACTGACATTCTTCAACAAGTACGTCTTATAATTGAGACTAAAAGGTATCAGCCAGCATTCGTTCAAACGTCTATCAACAAAGAAGTGCTTGCTCCACAAATCCCCAAAGCATAAGCGCGTCATACGCTAGCTACATTTACAATCGAGATGTTGAATTTTAGTGTTGGGATTGTCGCGACTGGGAGTCGCGAGAGAGAGAATTAGTAAAAATTAGAAACTGAAAAGATGAGAAGTTTGAGGTAATTGAACGATTAAACGATTTGATAAAACCCTATCAGTCGTTACAGGGATTGAGAATCGATTGTTAAATTTATCTACTTTGGTGACCGATGAGCAGATGTTCAATGTTTCAGTAATAATATTTCAAGAATAATATTTCAGTAATAAAGTCCACTTTGTTCTTTGATTAAAAATGATGAATTTTAATGAATGTTCTTCAAATAGAAACATTCGTGCCCAATAATTGAAAATAAAATTGCGTTTTCTAATGATTTCGCATGTTCCGTTTGCTTCTCACCTTTTGATTCGGATTGATCGACGTGCTGCTCTCAATTAAATAGTTCAGCACCATAGCCCTTTATAACAAAGACACTATCCACTGCAAGAATGACATCGATGGCAAAAGCGTCATTAATGCTCATGAAACATATACCATCTATATATGTTATCGAGCCGTCATGCTCATATCTTGGAAACTGGAGTGAGTTATTTTTGGACTGATAATTGTTCTCATTCATCTTTCAAAAGTTAACAATGGTGGGCGTAAACTGATTTGTCATAATCGTGCTCAAAGGTGATTTGCAAATGTGTTAGAAGAGTGCTTGCAATGGTTGTTGTTTGCATTCGTTTGTGGAGAAGCAATGATGAATCAATGAGAATAGAAACTGATATCGTTTTAAATATCGTCATCGCGTGATTGAAAACTCGACGAAGAAGAAGATCAGGTCAGATGCTGTCAATAGATGTAATGAGAGAATGTCAAATTTGCTTAAGTTGCATCCAGTTTTCTATGCGTTTAACTTGAAATCTCGACATCGAATCGCTCAAAAAAGACAGAGTTTTGTGGTGTTGCTGTTGAGTGAATGGAAATAATATGATTGATTCGTGTTTTCTTAAAGTCAGCAGAATGAATGCCAAATGAAATTGGATGCTAGTCTCAAACCAGCAAACCATTGTTCAAGTTAAGCTAAATTGCATTGCAGAATGTAAATAATATTGAATCAACAACATTCTTCATTCTTTCCACAAATCACCACTGAAGTGAAACGTTTCAGACGTACGTCAGCTGTTATTTTTGTTTGTTTTTACGATTCGGTGGTGTGAGCTTGAGGTGAAGGAACAGAAAAAATAGCAGCAGCTCATCTTTCGATTATTTTGAATACTATTTAATTCGTTCTACAAGAATACTTCTTCACAACAATACCGATTCAACCTCTCACTTGTTCGCTTCTTATTTTTTCTCTTAATTGAAATCTCATTTCGTTAATTTCGAGTTCTAATTGAATTTAGGCTTTGAAATGAACACCACGAATGGTCAAACTAACGATTGGAAATGTTTTTTCTGTTGCCAATTTCGTTCTGTTGCTCTGAAATTCAACTGAGAAGTGCACCCACCAGCTGAACGGATTATTTAGCCTAGCAAATTTTCGAAGAAATCTTTCTGGTGTCTAAGTCCGATAATTCCACACAGTGATGCACAATGTTATGCGCTATATTCATTCCTTTCATTGTCATGCGAAAATATCACTCAATTTGCAAAAAGCTGATAAAGTTATTTCCAGCAAAAAAATTCTGTGGCACTCAAAATTTCAGTTGATAGTTGCTCATTTAAATGCCCTTCTTATAATTTACAAACTACCTGAGGTTGTAGAGTGACTGAAATTAGCGTGTTTCGAAGATAATGAGCATTTGGTGACAGCTGAAATGATGTCTTTTGATTGCTACTTTCAAAGTAATGAAGTGAAGTAAAGTATTAAAATTTCAAAGTATTCATTACTCAAGTTTGTATGTGTTTGCGCTCATGAATAATGACATTTCAATAAATGTTTTATTAGAATTACGTCGTCATAAACTGCTGACAAATTTAATATAACTGACATCTAATGCCATTTTCGTTTATGGAGATTGTTGTTAAGCTGAAACGTTGCTCTGTCGTCACACAGTCTTAATATTGGATAATTCACTTATCCACATTTATTTCGTTTCGTTTTTCGTTTATGAGTCAATGTGCGGCTGCATTCGTTTCTAGATTTTTTAGATTTGGACAGTACACATTTATCAGTTAGCCAATAATAAACTCTCAAACAACATTGCTTACTTGAAATTAACTCAAACACTGACTGGGCTACAACGTCTTATCAACATCTCCAGTGTTTACAGCCGATCTGCACGGATGAATCTAACGATGTTCAGCTGGGCGATAGTGTGAGTGATAATTGAGTGGGTTGATACGTTTCTTTTTTGATCGTCAGTTAGTCAGTTGTATTCTTATGCGGTTGTGAAAGTGACTGATGTTTTTGCTGACAGCATTTTGTTTTGGGGTTTTCTTCCGAAATTTGACGCATTTGTGAAGAAATTTGACGTTCGAGTTTATTTTGCAGACAATTTTGGCTATTTTCGTGCATATGAATCTGCTTGCTGTATCCATGAATGTGGTTTATGAAATTTCCACTGATATTTGTCTCGAAAAAACAAACAAACCCAGATGTTCGTGATTTTCTCAGTGGCAAATGCAAACAAACATTTTGTTCACGTTGCAGCAGCAGCAGTCATCAGACCATTTTTATGGTGAGCAAACGATCTGGGAAAGCAACTGTTATTAGACATCAAGCAATTAATTATCGAAACAACTTCGAAATGAAGTTTCAATCGGTGAAGGAAAAATTTTTGGTTGGAAAACAGCCCTTCAGAAACAAAAAAAGAATTCTGTGGTGATTTCATGTTGACGTTGGTATGAAATACGCACTCTTGTAAAAATTATTGATAAACAAGGATTCGATGAGAGGGTGTAAAGAGACAAGAAAGAATGAGGAGTGGAATTGCGATGCTCGAAGTTAATTGAGAGACTGAACAATGGGATCAATAACGTGTGCTAGCTTCTTCAAGCATTCGATTCATTTGAAATGTTCTGAAAACTAATTAACGTTACTACACACCGTTGTGTAGCAATAATGATAAATACTTCCGTTAATTTGTTATCTTCTATTCTTCGTGTTGTTGCCTGAAAATAATCGTTTTTTGTCTCACAGTATGTCAGAAATTTTCTTCAGAACTCGCCTAAAGCATTCAAATACTTTTCATTTTCATTTTCAATCGCAGCGCCAGTCATTTTAAAGGGCTTTCGTCTGATCGTATATAAATTTTTGTCTGCTTCGTCGTAACGCCGCCTACATCATCTGATTCCATACGGACCATATTAAATTGAGATTTTTTTCTGGCTGTGACTGAAACTGAAAGCTGGAAGATGATGAAATATTTAAAACAATCAAAGTAAATCATTTTTGTGCGCAAAGAAGAAAAATCTTGACGACAGAATATGTTTTCGATTGCGGAATTTTTATGTGGCACTACAACGAGAGAACTTTTCGCACACTTTATCGGTCATAATAAACACATAAAACTTCAAAAGGCTGGATTAAATTCACTCGATATGCAGCAATCAGCTGTCATTCTCGAACACATTACCTTAAGTTGGAACTTATTATGCGATTTGATTGATCATTCATGCTTTTTTGCGCACATCTTCTGCACCACTGCTCATATCTCATTCAGTACTTTTGCTTTCTCAGCGAATTTGTTTTCAGCCATAAGCTTTATCTCTTGATCATTCTTATCTGCACCATTCACGCAGTCCTTCAGGCCTTTTGAGCATTCAACGCTCTCAACTGCAAAATTTATTGCCATTTGAAATAAGTTCAAAATTCAAAATCAATCGAGCTAGAGCCCCATTAGTCATATGAGATATATAGTCCATAAACGATAATTAATAAACGATCACAATGAGGCCATAATACAATCAGCCATAATCACCTAATGCTCTTATCACGAATCAAAAAGCAGTTTAATCATTTTTAAAATAATGAAATTCCAATTCATACTTCTTTCCTGCCTATAGGAAAGAGGTATTAATTAGAATTGCATCCAATCAAACAAAATTCATGTTCATGTCTGAATACATTCATTATAGACGCCTTAATTAAATGCTTTTTAGCGTATCACTCAATACATTTCGTTGTAATTATACACATAAACAGCTGGATTGTCAAATATCTCGAAAATGTTGCTCATTTATTGTTGCGTTTTTTTGCGAAACACTTCTTAAGGTGCTCATATTTTCGCACTTTATCCATATGATTTGATTGATGTGATAAAGTGTGAGTGTTCAACATTAATTTCGAATAATATATGATTTTCTGATCATCAATTCCAACTAATATCACTTCTATACGCAAACATTGAAAGTACCAGCAGAAAAACAGCCCATAAACATACGCATATGTAAAGGCGTGGCTTCATTATTGGATTTATCTTGTCGGTGCCTTGGATATTGGGCGCTGGTGCATTCAATGCTGTCTGTCACTCTTGCGCAGATATGACCCATCTGAGTGCGTCTTGGAATCTGAATCAGTTGGATGCTCAGCATCTAAATGCCATCTTCAGCGAGCTCAGGCTCTTTCTCTGTCTAAACTGGACTAGAATTTCAAAGTTGCTGATTGCCCTCTCCAAATTACTTCAGTTGCATATCCAGTCTCGACAATTCATCAAGCAAATTTCAACTATGCATCAAGAACAACCAGTTCAATGCAATCGTTTGTCCATTTCCCGAACTCACAGCTGTCGTATTCAACTGATTAACATACGTTGAATAGTGATTGATTTCTGTGATTAAAATGAATCGAACCAATTCGAATGTTCAACGTCCACTGTTTCAACATTGCCGTCATTTAGTCGTTCGTTTCGTTTTCTCATACTATCCATCCGTATCAGTGGGCATTCGAAATTGGCTTAATTTTAGGTTGGCTGAATTTCTGACGATTGAAGATTTTCGTGCTGCGAACTGATAGCCGTCAAACACAATGGTGGTGAGTAATTTGTAAAATTACTAATTGTAAGTCAGAAGTAGTAAGTGATGATGAGATTTCGGAAGGCCATTTGAAAATGCTGAGAGTATCGAACGTAAACACTGTGTTTTCGTTGAACAGACGACTGCAATATGCTTTCTGTGTGTAAAAACTCATAGCATATGTCATAAGGTTAAAGAATAATTGTTGTTTTGCCATCAAAATAAATGAAGCGTTTTGAGATGAATCATTTGAACGCTGAAAAATAAGTTTAATGCTGGCGCCATAAATTTTGCTGCGTTTCATCCACTCACAAAATCCCTCAATAAATCAGAGTACTCTTCACAAACGCCCTATCAAGTCAGTTTTGATCCTATCCAATACGCACTGTTATGTTGAAAACATCTCACAAGTATAATCCAAGAAGCAGTTGTTTTAATTTCTATTGGAAACTTCGCGAATTGTCCGCCCACGTATGGCCCACCAATAGGTTTTTTTTGTCCCTATTCCGGCGGAGACAGGGAGAGATCACTTTATTTTCCTCCGTTTCTGTTTCCATGCTCTCTCCACGGGGATCTTCACAAGAAGACAGTTTTCATGGGAATGACTGAATTACTAGGTTGCTGCCAGGGAATTTTATCACTTTCATCAGTCCTATTATCACAAGGCAGCGAAAGCAAACCTGAGAATACGGGTAGATTTGCCTGCTCCATCTAAACGTTGAACAATGCTCTTCGCGTTGGGCAAGCAAAATTTTAAAGCGATTTTTCGGTTCGGCACAGATCTCCTCTCTCAAAAACATCGCTATGCACCACCACCACTGCTGAAGTTCATCATTTCTTGTCGATGATAGAAAACGGTTGACTGAAAGGTTTCCGTTTCCACCCAAAAATACAATCGATTATTAGTATTAATTTATTTATCAAATAAATTCCGAAAGGGGCTCACAGCAAATGATTTCGAATAAATTCCACTTCAATTCTATCCCTCATCGAGCTTTCTTCCTCCGTATCGACTGCCCTAAAAGCATAAGCAGTTCTTCCACAAGTCAGTCGTCACCGTCAAAATTTTTCCACATTCTCACTAGAAAAGTTTCACTTACTATGCATCTACATTGTGCTGGCAATAAACTATTGGGAATGCAAACAACTGCACCGTGATGAAACTTGAATGATTCGATTCAATTCCACCCGTTAGTTCTCGCCAACGGCCAACGGTATAGCTACGGGAAGAAAGATTTTCTCGTTTGCCTGTCGCCGCCGCGACAACCTTTCTTTACTCATACAAAATTTCTTGTTCCAAGATGCTGACGTCGAATATTGACGACAAGAGAATTTTATTCATAGAGCTTTGAGCGCAATTTCAATGATTTTTTCAAACTTTCGATTCACAGACTCAAAATTTAAAAAAAAGAATCCATTTTGAAACCATTCTTCAACGAAGCCTTGCCTATCATTACTAGACAACGATGCCGGAAAGAAAATGTAATTATGTTGGTTCACAGAACAAAACCCTCAATATCATCAGTATGCAGCTGAATACACTGAGCATTCACTCGTTCATTTACAGAAAGTTCGATTCGGAAAGGCTGAATGCGATGCGTTGAAAAAATTCGAAACCCTACATCATCAAGATCTTTGGGCGTGGATCATCGATAAGGTTTCTCCACTTTACTTTACTCCATGAATAGTGGTCGTGCTGAAGGGAATTGCCTGAAGTATTCATTTCTAGAGTTGGCGATTCTCGTTATGAATCTACTCCTCTTACTCATCATCAGTTTATTGATGCATTTTGATCAAGAAAAAATTTTTTTGATGTGCTGCTAACATTCATTTATTCTTAAGTTGACCTTTCAATGATCACGTCGTACTCATTTATGAATTGTTACAGTCAAAAGAGGGCACTGATAAAGGGAAAGAGCTGAGATTTTTGTCCATCTCGGATGAGGCGAATATTTTCGCGATACTATTAGCTGAGCAGTTGCCGAATTCGAAGATGACGTGCGCGATTCGTAATGAATTACCAAAAATCGACTTGCCAACTAACGTGACTGTGGTGAATTACAAAACCATTGATGAACTCCTAGCTGTAAGTTTTTATGTGATTTTTCTTCGCATGCTATCCGCTGCGTTGTGTTTCATTTGCTCATTAAAATTTTACGGCTAAAAGCATACGTCTATAGATAGAAATATGGTGCAACTAAGGCAATCACATTGACAAAGTGCAGAAAAACATCAGCTGCTCGACTCAACTTCAGCTGTTATTAGTTCGATATCTCAATGTTGAACGAAATTCGAAACCAATGGGAAATACCCGGTTTTTTCTTAAGAAATGAGTGTTTCATAAGAGCGACACGAAAGTGATATGCAGGATATCTTGTGCCTGCAAAACCGCATCGAATCCGTTACGTCAGTTGCATTTTTGGGGCACCCAAACTGCAGTCATAACCAAGTAGTACTCATCAACAGTGTTTTTCATAGGATTAATTTAATCTCCTCTCTCAAAATCAGTTCATCTGATGATGTCTGATGAGCATGCCGTGTAATGCATATAATTCAGGTGTACAGGAGGATACCGGGTTGAAAGCTTAGAAAATTCCCGTAAGAAAGAATGGGGAATGTGTTTTTTAATGGTATTGGTTTGACAAATTTGAAGAAGTGATGAATAAACCGATGAAGTTTCGCGAGTTGATTCCAGTGGGAAATTAAGCTGAAGACATTATTCATGTGAAAGATATCTGCGTGCTTCTTGATATTCATCGTAATTTTCGCAGATCGGAGGACACTTTGATGTGGTTTTAATGACTGAGTTGACCAAAGAAGATGGAGATCTTGGTGAGCTGTTCACGAATTTACGAAAGTTCTTTGATGGAACTGGTAAATTGATTGTGTTGGCACGACCCAAGAATCCTCCGTTGCCACTACCCGACGTTTGTTTAACACTTTGGAGAAAACTGGCACTCGCAAAAGAGGAGATTAGTGAAGGCGCTAAAAAGGTGAGTTTATTGTAACGATTATTCAAATTATCTCTTAGAAGTTATCTTATCTTGAGTTATCTTGTATGTTATTAGTAAATTTATCAAATTATCTCCAAATTCAAATTCGAATTATTCAAATTATTATTACGAATTCAAATTATTCAAATTCATCTGTAGTTACGAATGAATACGCACGCGTTTTCGATGAATTTCGACAATATCACATCAGAAAGTTTAATGACGTAATAAATCAGTGCTATAATATTCCACCGCACCTCATATATTTCTGATCAGTTTTTTTTCGATTATCCATCGTTCAATCTGACAAATCTTAACTAAACAAGAGAACAATCGCGGTGTTCCTTGGAAAAAATGATATCAGACGTTATGATGGATAGTCACATTTTTCAACAACCTAGGACATCGTTTAACTTGAGAATAATCATGCTACTCGTAGAAGATCTCATAGTGCAGTTGTTGACTAATCAATCATAAGTCGCCGTATGCAGTACTTCTCTTTTTCATCGTCGTACAAAAACTAACCTCACCCAAAAAATGTCAGAAATTACCAAAAAGCAGTATTTCAGGCTAACATGTCGTTCACAGGTTTTACAGTAAGCGTTCCTATCACCGTACCAAAATTCGACTGGGAAGCAATTCTATTCTCCGGCTCACTACCAGTCGTCAAGAACACACCGAAGTGTACGGATAAAGTGATAACAGAGTTCTGTAAAGCGCGACCACCAAATATTTGCTTCGAGGAGAAACTGAGTATGTTCATGATGAAAACTCAATAGATCAAACGATTGTTTTCGAATGCGATTCTGATTGCGATTTCAATAGATTGACAGTGATATTATGTGTGCATGAACAAGGTGTTCTCAGGTAGCATAGCGAGAATATTGATACGACAACTTTCAAATATGCTGATACAAAAATTATGCACATATTGCAAAACTGTTATGGGATTTCCGAAGCATTTCGAAAGTATCGTTTTAAAACCATTTTGATTGATTCGTTTCACTAAAATGAATTCAAAGAGAGGTTTCAACAGGAATTCGCGAAATCTCAACATAATCGAATAGATCATTCACTATGCCATGCACAGAAAAAGATACTGTGAATGGTGTAATAGCAAATATACATGAAAAATAATTGGATGTGCTTTCGATTGCCATGCAACTTCAATACCACTGCTAATCTTGTTGAAATGATCAGTTCGAAATCGCTATCGTTCTGAGCTTAAAATTCATCCAATCAACCAACACTCGTGTGTTCGTGTAAGAAGAGGGAATTTCGCAAAGTCATCACAAAACTTTGCAAAATTCCTGAAATAAACTTTTGTGGCCAGTCAAGGAAATTTTAGAACGATTCAACAAGAACATTGTTTCGATGCCATAATAATAAATGTTGCTGTGAAGTTCTGCTGTAATATTTCATTGCTTTGTCCAATAATGCTTTGTAAAAAAACATTTGAAATGAATGTGTTATGCTGTGAAAAAGTCACAAAATACAATCATTTTATTGGTGATCAAATAAAAAGATGATAAAAACAAATCACTCGATATGATATGATTACATAAACGAATGTCACAAAGATTTTTGAAACGATTATATACACAAAAAATCTTCAAGCAAAATAGTGTACCTATGGAAGCAAATTTCTCAGATTCTCGTGAGAATGTATATATATTGAGATGTTCGAAATCACAGATTCAGTGAACTGGTTCTAAGTGACGCAATGTTCACTTTGTCACTGATCACTGCATCAACGCTGAAGATCTGCAGTTTTCTTCGCTGCCACGTTTCCAGGAATCAATGCATCGAAAACGATATGAGGTGGAGAAACAAGGTGCTCTCATAAAACCCTTGGGATTGTCGTGCATTTCGCTCACAAAACCAGCATAACTGAGGCATGTTTCGTCACTTCTCGTTGAGTTTGAGACGGCGGAGGTTTAGGGCCTATTCTAATCGTGTGTACGTAGCTCGCACACTAGTTGCCGAACTTTTAAAAAGCAAAACTCAGTCATCGCATCCATATTTTGCGGAATGTTGTTTTACAGAACGCAGCATCAATATGTTTGGGCACCAATGGAACAAGGCTGAAAATTTATGATGTTCTGGTTTGTCATGAGTTCAGCTGCCGTTAAAAAATATACAAGTATTTGAATGAGAAACTAAATGTCCATAAACGATTTGAATATGAATCACTTTTAATCAGGTCAGCTCTAAGGAATCGCTCTAGAGGAAAGCATCAAAACGGTATTTAAAATGTTTCGACGTGGCTTGTTGATGGTGTTATTAAACTTGAATTCGCTCGATAAGACTGGCTATCTTGAGAGTTCCTTTTGGAACGCGATCTGAGCTTGGAATATCCAATGTCCATTGCACATAACTACCGATCAGTTATTTAGTTATTCACAACAGTTTAGTCAGTTATTTACAACATATGCAGAATAGAAGAAAATGCTATTTTCTGTGATGATAACGTTGAATACAAATAATCTTTCACGTCCGCGATCCACTGAACAATTACGGCCAACACTTTGAGAAGCACTGATTTGAAATTTTCTAAAGTATACAGTAACAGTTCGACGAGTTCAATTTTAGGGGAGCATTTGTCTGGAATGATTCAAAAGTTTTGATGAAACTTCACATTTGAACAAGTATTCATTTGACAAGTCATGACTACAGTTCGAAGCTAAAGGGTGAAACGAAACGCTTCTTGATGAGTTTCATCTCATGTCACTTCCATGATTTCAATCATAAGATCGTATATGGTGATTGCGATGAATTATCGTCACTGAAGATCCAGTCTTCCTGATTCAATAACGACTCTCGACATGAATGATATGGTGTCTTGCAACCTCGTCGTCTCCAACTGAAATCAGCTTATTCGCACTTTCGGTTTATTCGCACTCACTTCCACGCCGCATCATAAACTTTCGTTGAATTGGAGCTGATTCTGATCGTTCTATACTTTTTGGAATACTAAAGTAAGCAACAGTTGTTTACTTCAGATCGACTCAATACAATTTCAGTGTTAAGGAGGATGGTTGATACTGGGTATGAGTTGAGATGTAGATGAAAAATTACTTCGACAGGCATCTTGTGACCAATCGTGAAACATTCATAGTAACTGGTGGGATCGGATCGAGTGATTTTTTAGCGGCAGCAATTATTCTGGAATATTGCTGCTTGACGAGTGCAACTTGTTCTTGGTTGAATAGTCGAGCTGAAGTGAAATTTCCAGCTACATCCGGTGATGCCCAAGTGATTCTTGCATGATATAATCGCGCAATTGAATCCGGTACCTTTAAGAAAGTTGTTAGACAAATTTCAAGTTACCAAATGAATATATTTCTAGTACTGCGATCGTGATGAAAGCGAAAGATCGGTTCGGCACTATAAACGCTTTTGGAGGGGTAACCGGATGGAAAGGGAATGCGAGCGAAAAGGCATCGACAAGTTATCAGTAATTGCTTTCATCGAAAGGAGGCGCCTTCAATAAGTGAATTGACCCGTGCTTCGTCATGAAAAGCAGTCCCGGTTTCAGGTCAGGTATGATGGTTGATTTATATTGCAATACTTGAGAAGTAAAGATTCCCGTAGTTGTTACTGGGTGGATTGAATGGGATGTTTTACACTGTAAACTAATGTTTTATGTAAAGGAAGAGATCTTATAATAAGAACTCGTCATGAACAACAATGTGAGGAAAGCGAAGGACACATCAACTTTTGATCCTCGAACAGAACAGATTCTTGGGAGATTGTTTATTTTTCGAAGCAGTTTATTAGACAGCTTTATATTTACGCAACCAACTGTGATTGCTTGACCAACCTTGTACTCTGTGTATGGATAAAAGTGCTTCCGAACTGAATGAGTTAACATAATTTCAGTTCGATCGGGTAGAAAAATTGTTTTCGACGGTCCATTACCGATCTCGAATTCAGTATGCAGCAACCATTCGAAGTCATCACTCTGCCAGTCAAGCGCATCAGTACTGTTTTCCCGGAGGAATCGTAAACGTGAATGACCAAATGTAAAACTTCCAATGTTGGAATTGTTCTGCAGTGAATCGTTCAATAATTTGACCAAATTCTTTCCACTGAAACTTTAAACCATTGCATTTATTCAACTAAATTCGAGCAATTTACAGTATAAGAGACGAAACCGACTTTGCTAAGAAGAGCGATTGTAAGGAAGGATTTATGGGGGAACACGATGAGGACTTTATTTTATCTGAAGAGGTTTCCGTCATTTCAAAAGGCAAGTAAAGCTGAATCAATGGGTTGGGGCAATGTTCGAAAATAGTGGTTGACGTGCCTCGAATACTGGATAGGCTTAATGTACGCAAACTTGACAGTTTGCTAACAAAACCCGAGATGTATAGAGAAGTTAAGAATTACTTCGGAATAATGAGTTCATCAATATCGACAAGTGCCACAAAACGGGCGTTTGACCGATGAAGGCAATCGTTATGCGACAGCGAATGCCCGATTCGATAAATTGACCTATTTGGGTCGATTTCACCGGATTTTGGTAGTGTTCTCCATTGGATCAACGTTACGATGCCCTGAAAAGAAGTCCTCATTCGAAACGATTCACAGAATCATTTTCCATATTCAGAAAACGCTATCTTAAAAAATCCTTCTCATTACCAAATTCACTTGAACCGATATCAATTTCAGGTGAAACTTATCGAAAATTTTTCGATTCCGTCTGAGTTCTGCAAAAATTTTCTCAGCTGTATGCACTGTGGCAGTTTGACGTGTTAATGCGCAGAAATCAGTGAAATTTCCGTGTTTATTTGTTCAACTATAAAGTGACAGTTTGAGAAAGAAGCAATTCAGCAGTGCGGGAAGTGCATTATGAACAGACTTCGATGAAATATGCGAACGGAATGGAATGTGCTTTCGATGAAACAAATGAACATCAGCAACGAATTATGGGCTGAGAGCGAGTAATGTTTTCTTTAGCGGTTCCTCCGAAAAAAACAACGACAACATATTTATTTAATCCAAACAAAAGCTTACATAAGTCACTGCAAATGCAAATGTATCGTTGACGCTACAGCAGCACGAACAATTCATTAGAACAAACAGAGAGTTTTGGTCGGCCAATCCAATAAATTATTATTATTTTCTTGCAAAAACGGCGTGATTTGCCAGTGGGCAGTGAATTCTTCGAAAAATACTAACTTCAGCTGAACGAAACAGTGGTAATTTATATCAGAGCAGATAACTCCTGAAAATACCTGTTTCTCATACGCTTGAAGAATATGAAGCACAGCACGACTGACCGACTGATAGTAGATGTAAAAATGTGATGTGCCTTGCCATTTCCACAGCTGAAAAAATCAACTTCAAAAATATTTTTCTTTGATTTCAGAAGCTTCACGATGGACAGGAAAACAAAATCAATGTATCTTCTCATGGAATTTGCGACAATTGATAGAATTGATAAAGACGCTTTTAAAACGCATTCAAACTGGACTAATAAGACATAAAATGGCTGCAGATGAAGTCAGCAATTACATATGCTACCAAATTAGTGAAGAAGGCAAATTTCAATGCGAAGCAAAATTGATTAATTGTGATGCTCCATCCGTTATTGTATTAGTAGCGCCAACCATAACATTACTGAACTGTATAGTGAACTCTTCAAACTAATTGCGAGGCAAACAAACCATATGGTAAATGAATCTAAGAAAAAGTTCGCAGGTGTGAACGCATAACGCATCTGTTTCAAACAACTGAAACCACTATAGAGTGAATGTTGTAGACGATTACTAGGAAATATGTGAATGTCTATGAAGTTTTTGCAGTTTGCAAGAAGCATTATTAGACAGAGTTTTTCATGCAGCTTT
The DNA here is from genome assembly GCA_035041965.1 of Anisakis pegreffii. Taxonomy (NCBI): domain Eukaryota; kingdom Metazoa; phylum Nematoda; class Chromadorea; order Rhabditida; family Anisakidae; genus Anisakis; species Anisakis pegreffii. Next base: position 41,107 of record JAPYMA010002364.1, read on the forward strand.
GTCCACACATAGTGCGAAGGCCCGATGCTGGGTTTGCAGTGCGAAAAGTAGATTGTACAGCTTGTTTCTAAGGGACAACTATGAATCAGCACTGTTTGGTTGCGATCTCATCGAAATGAAAATCAGATAATTTTGTGTTAATATGAATCAACTATTGCAATTGTTGATTTTCATGCTCACCTTCGAAAACACTTTTCGATTGGACGCTTTCATACACATTCGCAATGTCAGTTTAAAATTCCCAGATTACCTCGCTGATTTTTTGCGAACGCTTGTCAGAAATATTGAATGGTTTAGAATTTCTCACAAGCGATTGAATAGAAATCGTTCGCTCGAGATTGAAAAAGATAACAGATTGCATATGTTGTGCATTCCAAAAATATTTCCAGATGTTCGCCATTGAAGAGTTTGAGAAATTTGTTATAGCAAAATTGAACATTTTGATCACCTCAATGAACTGAATGATCGCAATGTAATTTGAGTACCAATAGAGTGGCGGTACACAAACGTGCAATCCGCTGCTTCTGGCCGACGGCATTCGATGAAGTTGCATCTCAGCAGTATTTCCCCCATTATTAGATATCAGCAAAATCTATAATATGATTAAAGAAATCTTATAGGTTGTTAAAGATAAATCATAAACAATGTGAACGAACATCAAATTATTAAAGATGTAAAAATTCATATTTGCTATGTTCTCGCCTTCATTCCCTTGGAACATTCCACTTGATAATTTTTACTGAAATGTTGGTGTGAATTCTTGAGATGAGCACGAGAATTGGATAGTTCACATGGATTCATGTAGTTTTTACACGTTCAAGCAGTTTTCCTACTCAAATACACTCAAGCGCAGCTTTTTTTTCCTGCTTTTCAGCTATTGTTCAGATTGTTCAGCTATTCATCAGATTTCTTTGGTAGTTTAATCGCAGTCGTCGCTCGATTGTTTTCATGCGAATGCATTGAACATTCCTTGCTCAGTACGATTGTCAACGACACGAATTTGTTGGAATTTCAAAACACACTCGAAATATTTTATGTGGCGCTCTCTAAAGATATTTTACCTTGAATTGATTCATTTTTTTGCTCAGGTTGGCTGAGTATTATTTCAAGGTGAAAAACTTCTTTGAATGATTGAACGCATCATTTGATGCCTTAATAAAAGCGCCACCACATTCGAACAAAATATTCAACTCGATAACCACAAAATATTTTGCGATTATAGACAATCAAACGTATGTTTTGATGTTGTCGACTAATAGTACTTGATCTGATCACGTTCATCGCTGGGGTTATTTCATCCAAAATATTTCAATAGTGATGTATGATGTGTTCATTGATGTTACGCCATAAAAATCAGTGATGAATCAATCCAACGCAATATCCCCGATTCACCACACTTCTTAGGGCTTCATCTAACTTCACCATTCCCAAAATCCTCGTTCAAGTAAGTTTCCGTTTCGCCATTCCAACACAACATGCTTGTTTTTGTGCGTATTATAGCGATACGTTCTGAATATGAAACGCTGCTGATTGCGAGAGAATTATTTGCTGTCAACGTGTCAGCAGTATATCTTGTGAATACCTGTTTTCCTTACTTGTCAGCGTTTAAAAATTCAACGTACTCTGTAACGCTTTGACTTCGCTAAACAAACTCGTTTGCTGACGGCTTGTTGTTGTTGTTGGAAAAAAAAGTCTCCAATGAACTGTTCACAACAGTGTCACGCTGCTAAGTGGTGAACTTTGAAGAGTTCATGGTGAGATTCGGACCAAAAAAAAATCGACAATCGAGACGTTACATTCTCGTCGTCTCAAGTTCCCGATTGCTGCTCGCGCATTTTTATGTGATCATTCAATAATTTCACCTTGAATTTACGCCACGCTACATCTCTGGTTCTAGCCAAAACGTGGAATAGCTTAAGGCATGCTCTACCCGTTCAGCACTTCCTATGTTCTGAACGAAATCTTCCCAAATCTCTCGCCATTATCCTTTTTTGGTCTGTCATTCCCAACAGGAAAAGGTATTGTAATCAACTCACCGAGTTTGGTGCTTTGCGATATCGATCAAAATGAGCCGTTAATAAGAAAGCGGACCATTTGCACGATGGTGCCCAAGCCCATGGACATGAACCCTCAATGGGTTCAACTGCTAGTGACAAGTTCACTTCATTGGGCAATTGAAGGGTAACATTTCTTTCACGGCACTGAGAGAATGCCAATACACGAATAGTGGGCAGTGATAGACGCTCATCCAAGTAGGCCCGATATAGGATGAGAGAAGTCGAATTCAGCGGATTTATTGGTCGTATTTTCATGGTCTGGATACGTTGAGGCACGAATGTGAACAGTACCAATGATAGAACAAATGCTGTCACAAGGAACATCTTGAAGCTACGCTGCATTTCTTTATTCTTGATAATCGGCATTGATTCTCCTCGCATCGGCTCCTTCGTAATCTTTCAGCATGGAATGGAGAATAAAATGCCGCGAAATAAAACTGACCACTTTACTTTAGCGACAAACAGATTCAGTGCTTGAACAATATGTTGAAGATCAAACGAATGATTTGCTTTTAAGATAACCCCAGAAGAAACTTTGCCGGAATCGACGTCCACCAACAAACGCGTGAAAATATTCAAGTATGTCAACATCAACAGTGAATGCATGGGCATCCAAACAATAGGCACTAAGATGCAAAAAAAAGAATTACCAATGGAACATCTGAAATTTGAAATCAATCAACTGAACGTCTTAAAGGATTGAACATGCAACAATGTGTGATTTATCATACGAAAACTGACAACAACATTGCGTTTTAATTTGTTAAACGTATTCGAACATACGACGAAATCGTTGAAATGGAACAATGCAATAAAATACAAATGAAAACAATCTGAAAAGATCGAACGATTAAGTCACCACTCATCGAATGAAGAACACTCGTCTGTGCCAATCAATTCAATCGGATTTTGAAGTTTTTCAAAGATATCCCCATAAAATGAAAACAAACAAAACAGAAATGTCAGGACGACCAACAACAAGGATATGAACGAGTAATCACACAAATGAAAACCAATCAAGTGCAACGAAATGCGCAGATTTTCGAAAGCCATGATAATATGGTCATGGGAGATGTTGATGATAGCAAGAATAAAAACAGGAGCAGTTTAGTGATGCGATGATGATGTTCAACAATGGCGATGAAGCATATTTTGCTGATCAGATGCTATACGAACGCAGTTTTATTTTGTCGTATTGGTTGGCGGTGTGTTTGTTGCTGGTTTATTCGTTAGATGCTGCTGAGCCGCTGTGCTCTATTCCGTTTAGCTGAGCAGCTAATAAAAGCCAAAAAATTGTGGACACACAATCATTGCTAATGTGCGAAGAGAGGAGATCAGATGTGTTATGACGAAGATGCATATTTTACACTATAAACATTCATCCGTCTTCGCCGTTCGCTTCACTTTCGTTAAGACACTGCTGCTTCAACGGGGTCATCCTCGTTTACGCATATCACTGAAAAGGTCACTCGAAATCTTCAAAGGCACTTTCAACTTTACTATCTCATTACGATAGCCCCAGATCATAAAACGATGATCAGAATAAATGGCACCAGACAGAGTCGCAAATAATTCTCGATAAAAGAAAACCAACCTGAATAGTTACCGATTCCAAAATTTTAAAAGGAATTTTCGATTCTCATATTCTACAAGTGATTGCCTCTTGTGAATATAAGAAATCGGCTCAATTTTTTGATTCGCTGATGATGTTTCCCGCAGAGAAAAAAACAACTGCGCAAGTTTCAACAACTCCATAAGCACCACTACTGCCACTAAGCACGTGCAAAATCCTCGAATAATTTCGTTTTTCAGCCTCACCGAATTCACACAAAATGCTTGATGCGATTGATGGATCGTCAAATGTTTTGTTCGTTTTGTACGCAAAATGACCTTGTTGCATTTTCTTACTATGAGTTTCATTGTGGAACGACAATTGCACACAAAAAACTTTTTCGAATGCGCGCTAACATGGTCAAAAATCTAGAGGCCATAGTGATTTCGATGACATCGATCGATTCTCTTGATGCGGTTAAAAATTTCCGTCACTTCATCAACTGCTTGAAATTGGTTTTTGCTTAGTTTTGATCGAACCATTGAAATGAACACACTTCACTTTTTCATATTTTTAATGATTTCCCTCGAGTGACAAACTTTACCCATGTTATAATGTTGTAACCGACGAGCCAAAATGGTTACTGATGGCAGTTCAATGATTATGCAAGAAAATCTCAACTACGGCAGAGAGTATTTGTTCCAGGATGTCAGTCAGTCAATTCATTTACCACTGAGTCGATTCCCATGCTCTCAATTTTCAGTGTTCTGTTGACCTGATCCACTAAAATAACCGTTTAAGTTGGTAGTTATAATTGACAATTTATCCTCTGTTAATAATAACTTCAGAGGATCTCATCAAAAAAGTACTACAATTAATGGTCTAATCGACTCAATTCAATCAACTTACCACTGAATTGTTTCGTTTATTTCCAGAGAGAGTTGTTTCTTCAATCGTTTCGTGATATTCCCATAAATAATCAAATTATGTCAACGTAATTTGCATACGAAATGTCTGAGAAGAGGGCACGAGGCACGATCGTTACGAATTATGGCAATTATTTCACATGATATTATGCACCTCTTCATTTGCTCATCACTGCAGGGATGGATCGATGCATGGATGGATGGATGATCACTTACAGTGATCGTTTGTTCAGTTGTTTTCATGTACGTTCGCATCCTCTTTTATGCTAATTCGAAATTGTTATTGGTCCATTGGAAACGAATCAATCGTTCGTTCGTTCCTTACTTAATTGGCCTCTTTTTAACAACCACTTTGTTGCGCACTTGTCAACTCTGATTTGCATCGCGCAGATGACATGACAGTTCTGTAATTTGTTTTGAGAAGGTGCCTGTTTTCCTGTAGGTGTTCTCTTCGAAATTTTGTAATTAGTACTCTTTACGTTCAGTTGCATGAGTTGTTGTTGTTGTTGTTGTGTAATGTTGCTAAATTGAATCGACCGACGTATCATTCAGATTGATTTGTTTACAATGAAACAGCAAAGTTGCTCAATTGAGAATTAAAGTAGATTCCGGTTATACTTCGTTCTATAGAAACAACACGAAGAAATATGCTTTCAAACGGGTGCATGAATTCAAAACGGTTTTTTTTTCAGTGACGACAAATAGATTAGCCATAATTAATGTTTTGAAATGATGGAATGTTCGTTTTATTACAAAGTTGTTTTGCTTCATCCACTGAACATATCTGTGCAAAGTTTTGCAGGCAGTTCATCATCACCCATTTGACTGAAAGTAATTCAGCCCATAGAACATTTTGGTATTTCGGTTCGAGTAAAAGAAAGCAAAATTAGTGTTCAAGGTTGATGCAGTTTCATGAATGCGTGAACTCCAGTTGATGTAGTTGATTTTGACTGCTTCCTAACACTAGATACAACTGATTTTAGGTTCTTTACAAAATGCGTCACCATTTGATAATGATCATTTGCTACTAAGATAATTACAGAAATGCATTTGCTCAACCGATGAATATCTCAAACTGATGAAATTTTATCGAATTACTGGTAGAAAGGTTTCCTTGAAATATTGCAATAGCAATAATTAGATGAAATTTCACGAAAATGGTGATACTAATTAACGAAGAAACAATACATCTGAATCATGACAGTGGAACGATTCATAGCGCAAAATGAATGCAGCTGCAGCAGCACTATTATTATAATCATTACTAGTAATACCTAATACCGTTGTTTTGGCGTTGTTGTTTCAGAATAACCAGCCAACGTAAAAATATCATGAAATTGAGGTCATAAAACAGCTCCATTCAACCTCTCGCTCTAATTACTTTTACGTCCTTTTGTTGAAATCTTCGAAACGTTCTAAAATAATTAACTCCACAAAATGTGTTTGTTCCTTTCTCATTTGAACAATTCCCCATTAAAGAGGCTTTTTCGCATCAAAGAGAGAACTGTGCAATAAGTGAGAGATATTTCCGACTCGAAGTGTTTTGATCAAATTGCTCTGATGAATTATTAACGTTTTGTTTCCGTATGAGAGTGTTCAATACGATTTAATGCGAACGAGTAAAACGACATCAAGTAGTTTTCGTTGAATGCGTGAAATATCCGCAAAGCAATCCCTTATGTGTGCCATAGGCGGATTATTCGAAATTTAATCCGTCAAATAAGGCGACAGCTGAGTAAACAGGAAACGCGGGATTAAGGTTGCTCGTCAATATGTTCACTGATCAATTAGTTTTCTTTGCAGTCATTTATACAAAAAGAACAATACGGACGGTCACTTGTTGACTCATCTCAAAAGGAATCTCGTTCCAGCAAGTTTTTTTTTTCATGACAAATTTCCAGCAGAATCAGTTCGTTCATAACTTCTCGAATATGGAAACAGTTTCTAATTCTCCTCAAATCTTTATCTGTTCATAAGCCAACCACCGTATCTAGGAATCATCCAACAGAGTTGCCGCATTTGTTAGATCATATGATAAATTTGGAATCTGTTGCGTAAGAGTCAGCACTGAATCACTCTTAAATCAGAGTGAATTGCTAATTTGAACATAAAATTAGTTTCGCAGTGTTTCAGTGAACATATTTCCACTAAACGAATGCAATAATTCAATTTATCAATTAAATTATCCATCAGTTTTTGATTGGAATGAGGAGAAAATTAAAGTGGGTGGGTGCAGGCAGTTGTGGAGAACAGTAGTCGAAAGATCGCGTTTGCGAGTTCACAATTCAACCAATTCAAGTGTAAAGTTTGTGGTCGTCTCTCTTTGTTGTCATTCTTATGAAAGCATCATGAACGCAGTCAGCAGCATTCAATAACATTTTTTTTCACTCAACCATATTCTACTGCTTCATGCATCTTATGAGTGAGTGCTGCTCTTCATGCACATGTCAAAGTAGATCCTAGTCGCTATTTCCAGCAATATCCAGTAAGACTTCCCCTAATGGTTCACTTAAGTCTTAGGCAGCTATGGATCAGTGCTTTGTGAGGTTCATTAGGCGACATTTTCTACCTAACACTGACCTATTGTCGAAGTCGATTGTGGGGTTAGGAACCACCTTATCAGACGAATTCTATGATTCCTGTTAGCCATTTGTGGCTGCAAGATTAATTTCGCACTTCCTCAAGCATAATCTCCATCTACAAGCCTCTAAAGCTCTCAACTGCACACAAAAGCCTCCTCAGTCTATCCGCTTATTGAGCTAAGTATTATATTTCCTCCATACCCTCGAAATCGAATATCCTGCGACTGGAAGCTGGAAGAATTTTCAGTGTGTTGAATTTTTCAAACACTTCCTCATAGTTTTCGAGGTTTCATCTGAAAAGTGTCCCTTAACCATCCACTGATGATGGTTCTTACTCTCATGTTGGTACATTAATCAGTTGCCAGCGAAAGTTTCCTAAGAGGGGAGAGAAATCATAATCTTGATGATTTTCCTTTGAAGGCATCTATAAAACTTTTTTTTTCGCTTTCTCTAGAGACATTGGACGCATATTTCTTTGAAATTGTTGAAAATATATTCTTGTTTTATTGTTACTGTTAAAAAGGATGTGTGTGTTGAATAAATTTGAATAATTGATTTGTAGAAATGAGTGGAAGTAAGATATTCAGTTGCAATTATGTTGTATTCGTTTCCGAATTGCACTGCAATTAACCTTCTTATCGATTCGCTCATGTGCATTAATTGACGATTACTGCGCATAACTACCAACTGAATACAGCGATCAATCATCTCCTTCAAAATATTAACACTTGCCCATCTGTGATCATAACTGCTGATCACCGTCATTGCCATGCTCTGATTTCTGTGAATTGACGCGGATCTACTCAGATTATCCGCCTCAATTTTGTCGCCGTGGAGACATCCTTGGTTCAATTTCAGTTGCTCTTAACTACCACCGCTTGCTGCCACATGCAATCCCTCTGAGGTCGTCTTCAACTAGCCCTTATTTTTCAGTGGGTGTGAATTTTTTCGGATAAGATCGAAAGTGCTGTCGGTCTGTCGGTCTGTCTTATTACTAATTGAATCAAATTTGTTTTAAAATTTACTCACAATCAGAGAACAGAACCAAATAATGTGAATGTAATTGAGTTCTTCAATTTGAGTGTGAAATGAGATACTAAATTGAGTTTTGCAATTCCAGTATGGATGCTGTGTTATTTACTGTGAATATTTTGACGATTAATTAATTAAATTGCGAACGTTCCTCAGTGTTAACACATGAATTATATCACTATGTAGAAGATTGTGCTGAAAAAAATTTCGAAGCAAATCATGAGTTTCGTACATTTGTGCAAATGAACGAAACATGCCAAAGTTCTAGCGAATCATTGCAATGCTACCAACTGAATATAGCGATCAATCATCCCCTTCAAAATATTAACACTTGCCCATATTTGATCATAATTTAGCGAATGTATCACTAGTCGCACACCAGGTAGCAGTGTTCATTTGCCTTATTCTCTACTGAAGGTTGCACTGAAGGTTTCTTTACAGAAAAAATAATTTTTGTTTTTTTTCACAAATCTGACACTTGACACTTGAAAAATCAATTTTGATTGAGTGACCATGCGAAAGCGTCAAGTGAATGCATGCACTATCTCGACATTTCATAACGATGCTATTACTCGCCATAATTACATGATAATTTAAAGAGATACAATTGTACTGATCATAAAAAATCGCTATTTATGATCAATGCGCCGCATGTCAGTGAACTTTCATTGGTGAGTAGTCAGTTGATTAGTTTATTAGAAATACACCACAAATGTTGTGTATTGCATTGGATGATGATTGATGACCTCTACACCGACAGACAGCATTATGCATGAATGAAAGGTGATGAAGCGTAATGAAGAAAACCAAAACTATTCGTTCCGTGTTCAGATTGCGCCATTGCTAAATCCATACTCAGTCACGAACATCAGTTTCATTTCATTTTATGCATTAATTTTGCCGATGTTGCTCAGCGAATGACAGCCAGTAATTCCGGAAGGGAATCAAAATGTTTTATGAGATTTGTTTTTGACGGATTCGATTGGTTTGCGAGCAATTTTACCCTAATTCTTGTGATTAAGTCGTCTGCCTAGGACCTTTTACCATAGTGAGATGGAGGAGAGCATGATTAGGGATTTCACTTTGGAATGAATTTGATCAGCTAAATTCCGTGCAATTTTCAAGATCTCTAGAGCCATCATCAACGGCATCATTTCAAATCAGATGGTGCTTGGCAAGACTGTCTACCTCGCACGGCAAAATTACGGCTCTTCAAGAATGCCTTGATATTACATTAGACATCAATATCATGTAATCACCTTAACAGTCTATTATAAATATCATGTAATCACCTTAACAGTCTATTATAAATATCATGTAATCACCTAGAGAGTCTGTTATAAATATCATGCAAATCACCTAAACGAACAGATCGTGTTTATCGTGACAGTGATGAGTAGGGCAATTGCAAACGTTTTATCGCTTGGCTTTCAGCGACATTTGTGTGTCGCCAACTCACAAATGTTTTGTATCATTTTGCGATTCAGTCAAAAGTATGTTCCATTCCTAAAAATATCATGCAATGCTCCAGTTCGATTTTCATAGTTCGAATTCTTGTCCACACTTCAACATTATTAGCTGAATCGTATAAAAATGAGATGCCCATTTGCAGGATGAAAGTTTTGTTTGCGTTCAACATCGTCTCATTCAGCTGCCACAGCAACATAATCAAGAATTGAGCAAAAAGCGAAATGTGATCCGATTACATCACACAGACTTTATGATGGAGTTTTTTTTTCCGGTCGCTTATTAAATATTCCATACATTCATATAATCTGACTACATTCGAAGCCAAACCAAAATTTCTCTGTCTGTCAGCGAAACAATTCCAGTTTCTGTTTCTTTCGTGCAATCGAATAATCTCTGTTTTATTGACTAAAACTTCTTTTAAAGTTTTATTTGCCTCATTGCGTTTCTTCAAAGAAATACGCACAATACGAGTGCATAGTCTAACACGTAAACGTATGAATCGCAGTACTTCACGCTTTTCACGAGTGTTATTGCACACTTTTACACGATGGTCAAAAAGCATGAAGGTCACCACTATGTGGAAAAAATGTTCGATTTCAACGTTCAGATTTCATCGAGTGATCGTTCACAAGTACGCCTCACCATTGAATTGGCCATATTTGCACCATAGGCATACTATGAAGCAAGCTAGGAAAGGGAAACATTATTCGATCAGCGGCTCGAATGAACTGGGAATGTTAAGAGGCACGATTTTCGAAGTATTTGCTCAAAATCTCATTGCTGAATTGCTGATAAAGACCCGTGCGCTTGGTTCGGATACTAAATTATAACTTAGCAAATCTGGCAGTGTCAGCAAGAAGATACTGATCGAATGCTATTATTATTATTATAGGTAAGCGATGAATATTCATGCAAAAACAGTATCTTTACGGAAACGTTTGGACTCGTTTCCAAGTCGTTAACAATTAGTTTTAACGTGTAATTTTCATTATTCGACATTCTCTTCATTCAAATTACGACATTTAAATCTAAAAAATACATAATTGATTGTTGTGTCAAAACTGCGAAATCCTGCGGCAATTTTGATTGAATTCTCAACGTGTTTTTCACGCAGTTAATAATTTCTAATCTGCGAGGACTAAACCACTGAACATTCATAAGTTATCGCATAATTGTCAAGTAGATTTTATGATATCGTTATAAAAAGTTGACATGAATGGTATTCGAATGCATTAAATAAAACAGTTAGATGATCGGTAATTGCCATCCTGTAACGAGAAAACTTCTGAATTTGCTCGAAAATATATGTTGATGCGAAACATTCTCCAGTAATAACTATGAAAATTTTACGGAAGATGAGACATTTGAGAAACTCCGATAAATTCTCTCAGACTGGTTGTGAGTGTTTCATTCGGATGGCACGTTTCCATTCCGTTAAGTTCGTCATTCTATTGTGTGTCTTCTAGTTAGCATCTATAAAAGTACTTACTCTAATTCACAATGCGAACGCAAACACGAGACTCATATCTTGGCAAAAATTGAAAACGGTGAAGTCGAATGAACGCATGAATCTTGCATGACCATTGTGAGTAGTGAGTTGTGTTCGCCTAGCTGCTAAAATTTGATAAATATTCATGCAAATTTATTATTCATGCAAATTTATTCAAATGAATGCCCTAAGCGAGGCGTTTTAATTTTCGAAAAAAAGTTAGTTGTTCTTCGCTTTGATCAAGGTTGGTTCGCCATCTCCCAATGAATTCTGCGAGTAAAATTTTTGATCAAATATTTCTTTGCAACACCACACAACCACCAACCAACAACTCATCCATTCATCATGCCAGCCAGCCAGCCAGCATTAACCCAATCCCTTTGAAGGCACTTATAATACAAAAACGAAAATCTTCGATGAGGATTTCAGCACTCGACGAAATTAAATCTGAACGTAATTTGCATTGTCAGTGAAGCCAGCCAGCCTTTCAAAATGTCATTCACGTTCGATACGACAATCCATCCCTTCATTCTCAAGCACCACCATTGTCTGGTCGTTTCAGCTGTGGACAAAGATCACATCTGAACATTTTGCTACCTACCACCAGCATTATCATCACGCGTTCATATCACAAAATTTCCAAGCTATTTGTCGCATTTTCAATTGTTTTTTCTTGAATGGCCAATCGATCCTCAGGTGTTGTAGCGCTTACCACAATATACCTTCTGATTTTTTGTCTCTTGCGTTCCTTCTCAATGAGCGTAACGTAATCAATGATACTTTGTAACGCTTCTTGCGGCTTTGTTATCCAGTTTGCAATTGCATCGTCTGCAAATCTTAGGTGGTTCATTATTGCATCGTTCACATTAATACCATTTTCATATACTTATTCTTATAATCAACACTTTGATGGATGCACGAATTGGTAATTGTGCCGTTGAGAAGGCATGTCAAAATTTTGAGAAATTAACTTCGAACTCATGGTGGTTGGGGGCTCAAAATCAGTCATTCCAACAATGGATGACTCCATGTAATGCAAGTATGAGAAGGAAGTTGATTGGGTGTAGCACAAGGACGAGAAGAGAATCATATATCTTTGTAAGCGACATAGCGAAAAATTTTTTGCCTCATAAAATAATTGTGATTTGTGAACAGCTGATAATCTCACCGTGAAAAATCACGATCATTCGATTCAATATCTCCTCCATTCATTGTTATTCTGAACACGCAGCAAAGTTTAAATGACGTGAACCTTTTTCTTTCAAATCCTCGCCATGATCACTCAACTTATTTGCTCTTAGCATCGTTTTTCGCTTTCTGAATTGATTTCGCGAATTTTCATCTCATTTTCAATGGTTTTCATCGAACATTACGCGAAGAACATAATGAGCAAGAGTTCTGAGCTTGCAATTAAATGAATTATGATGAGCGGATAATGCCGAATGACGAGTTGATCCCACATGTAAATGTTAACCGCGTTTCGAGTTCATTATCGTCTTTGAGTGGTTGCCACTCAGTTCTGTACTGAAAATGTTCAATTTCGACAGATAATTGACGATCAATCAGCAAATCGATTGTTGTTATGTTGGAAATGAGGAAATGAATTGACCAGGTGATAAACCATTGCACGTGGTTCTTGAGGTAATGGACATATGCAGTACACCTCACCACCACCACCACATGTCAAAAGGTGATATCTGATTTTGCTTTTGATTGATTTCATCGTTAATTTGATTGCGCAAAAATCACTCAGTTGATCATCAAAGCAATCTTCACTGAATTCTGTTGATCCCCCAATGAATGATCGAAACCAGAACAGATCTTCTATCGCTAGCGGTATGCTGACGAAGAGATAATTTTGTTATTGCTAGCAATGTTGATATATAGCAGTTAAGGCTGTTAAGACGGAGAATGCCTTGCTGAAAAGAACTTCAGAACGTCATGAGAAACTGAGGAATTTTACTGCTGATTTTGACTGATTATCTTTATGCAGCTGATTTTGAGTGATTATCTTTATGCAGCTGATTTTGATTGATTATCTTCATGCAGCTGATTTTGAGCGATTATCAGGTGAATTAGGCAATTGACTCGGTGAGCTTGCTCAGCATAGTTCTTCCCTAAATCTTAAAGAATATTTCAAAATTCTCGCTCAAGTATAACGGATTGATTCGTTTAGTCTTGGCAGCAAATTTCTTACTCATTTAATCAGACACTTAACTCTGTCCTGATTTATTGCTACTTTTCAAAAAAAGATGGGAATTGCGATCTCATAAGTTGGTGAAGAGAGGAATGATAATCAACCATACGACCAGAGGGGTAAGAAGCGCGAGAGAGTGAAAACCACTAATATGTGCAGAAGCATTCCTATCATGTAGTGACAAATTCAGTTACCATCATTGCGATGTGCTTATATGAACAGTTGTAATTGAGAGGTGAATGATAAGTTGTGTTTCAGGTCTCCATATCGTTTATATCGTCCGTATCAACTCGAGATTCCTGAATCGACTTTTGCCACAAATCCGGCACTTTTCTATCGAAATCCAAATTTTGACATCCTCTCTGAGGTGAACAAACGAGCAAGACGTCTAGAACGAGCCGTCTCATACCAAAAAGTTTTAGCTATTATTCAGGTGATGATTGATTGTTCAACTCGATATGTCGCTTGGACAGTTTTGTGGTCCTTTAGCAACATAAACGGATTCGCAAAAATGTCATCAGTTATTTTTAGCACTTCTGAGCACGAAGCTGAGAAGCATGTGTGAGAATTGTTCGCATTACGCTTGAATAATCTTGCGAATTTTTTTTGTCACAGCATAGAAATTCTTCTGAAGTCAAGTGGAAAAATCAACAGCTTTTGCTTAAGAGAGTTGCTCTAATATTCAATTATTGTTGCATTGTGCAATTTAATTGCCGAATGTTTTATGATTATTGCCCGAAGAAACAAGTTATTGAGGCTTATGCGATTCGTTTATCCATTCACATTTACTAGTTTCACATTGTGAAATGGTGAACTGAATAGTTAACTTATCAGAGCACATTTCCTCACATTTTACTCAGGCACACAAAACCGGTCTGAGTCGAATACCTTGAAATTGGTCAAAAAGGCATTACTCTGTTCACAGCACAAACATAAGCTGGGGAACTGATGAATAACAGAATGAAAATAATAGTCATATCTATCTCGCATCATCAGGTCAGTACCGTGAGAGAATATTCTCATGGAGTGAAGAAATTAATCACATGCACAGTTCGAGCAAAGTTAGTGGATGAGTTCAAGAAGATACCAGTTGAATACAGTTGAAATTTAGTGCTTGCCAATAGATCGCAAAATCAAATTCTAGAGTGATTTGAAGAGGAGGATTAGAAAGTTTGAATCCACGAAAAAATAATTTTTAAGGTACATATTGTCAATTAATGTTAGATGATGAGCTCGTAAATGTTTTGGATGTGAATGTTTCTTTAAAAAAAACTCGCTTCATTTCAGATTCTTTTATCCTTATTGCTGCTCGTATTGGAAACGACGAAAATATTGCTGATTTGGGAATACGTTTCCTATTGGGAGCAAAAATTTCAACTGGTATTATTTTGTTATTGTTTTCATCATTGCAGGTTTTCTCAATTTATCAGTACAGGCTGTTCATATATGTAATAAAAGGGATGTGAATTTCAATCACTGAAACTGTACCTGAATGGCTCGTCATAGTTCGAGGATGATAAAATCTGTTTCCTGCATCCGGAATCCCTGCAGCCCATGAATCTCATCCACACAGCAATAATGCTTCAGTGATAATATCACTGTGAATCTTGTGCATAGTGATATGGTTGTAGTGAATGTTGTCTATTAAGGCTACAACATTTTTCAGTACGATTTCTTTTAGTATTAATCAGCGATTTTATTTCTGTTAAGCAATATAGCGCATGTCCATTTTGATATGGTTTGTGACTGAGGTAAAATCATTGATTCAATTGATGACTGAATTGAACGGTGTTTCAATTTCAGATTTGTGAAATAGCTCAACCGTTGTTCTTCATTGCGATCGGTTGCATGTCGTTGTGCTGTGTGCTAAAACCTTCGAAAGGTTCCTCACAGCTGGCAATCGTCTCCATAATTGCTACCGTCACGCCACTTTTCTTGTATCCCTCTCAATCGCCGTTTGCATCCAGTAAGACATTTCTTTTTTTGACCTATCATTCGGATTTGCTAGCAGCATGTGCGATCATTCTCGAACAGACTTACCAATGAACTTACCCAGAATGCGAATCAGATTCAAGCGCTACTGAGCGACTCAGGGGCGAAACCGCTCTTCATTCAGAAAATCAATGTCGCACTGTCAGGCGATGTTCCCTGCTCACTTACTTTGGTTTACTTTTTAGAAATGAAAATGATTTCCACAGTGAGCCAGCGAACAAATGCGCTGTCATAGCGACTCATAATCGCAAAAATCTCATGTTTGTCATGCTGACAACACGAACAACCATCATTGCCGGAATTGGATTATCTTCTGACATCAACCAAAATCGCTTTTGAAAGCAGCAAAAAATTCCAAAAAAGCGCACATTTCAAGAGAGAATTGATAAATAACAGCTGGAGCAATGAATCAGTCTGAGTTTGTCACGTCAAAGAACCTTTCAAAGCTAAAAATAGCTCTATGGAATCATTCCACTCAATTACCCTACATCATGTTGCATTCTCTGGAGAATTTCATTCGAATCAAAACGCTTGTTTTCGATTGTCAGTTCGAAATGCACGTTCAAACATCAATTTCATCCATTATTCGATCACAGCAATGTCAATAAGTGGGTGAATGAAGTGGGTTCAGCCAAGCAAAACTTCATCTACCTGCAGACAGGATACTTAATTGTTGAATGTTCCTGGAATCTTTGCCATTTCTGCTGCTTTTTCTTCAAGCTCCTAGTGTTCTCAGCAAAGATCGATCGCTAAAAAGAGCTCATAGCTCATAGCTTGTCAAATCGTAGGTCTTTACTGCTATAAAATGGTAAATATTATTTAATAATGCCGCCACTTCTAAGTTACGATAGAATTCTCAAGTGATGATTCTTAAAACAGAAGAGGATAGAAGAAAATCATCTGGTAAAATCTGTGGTGAATGGGGCGTACGATATTAAGCGCAAAGAATCAACAGATGTTAAAGTCTAGTGAAATGATCATAAAAGGAGAGCAAAAAACAAAATGGTGCTATTAAAGATTTAGAATAAGATGATGAGGAGGTGGAATAATATGCTCTAACTCCCGTAAACATCTGTTGATTTTGTTTCAGTTGATTACCTCTTTTATGTAACAAACAAAACGTAACATTTTATCCTCTTCTATTCAAGTCATTCTCCTTTTAATCTTCAGTTGCGTTTATTGATGAGTAACATAGGAAATTCAATGTTGGTCAGGTATAATAAAATATCTTATGATGGTTAAAGTTCATTGTAAGTAATGTTATCACTGTTATTATGGCTATAAAAGTTTAATGACCTAGCTCTGATTGTGAGATAAGTGATTGAAACCACAACATACAGTCATTATAAATGATAGTAATTGATCAATCAATCGTATGGACGATCAATTTTCCGCACAATCCTTTTCACAAAATTTTGAAATTATCTTGTTCCGCATCCAACGTTTTGAAGTTTTGTGCCCACCAATTTGTTCGAAATGGCATCGGAGATGTTATAAAATGAAATCGGAAGGAAAATCTTGTAATGAGCGAAATGGCGATAATCGGAATGAGATATCGCAGTGTATTCAAGCTGAGCCTGAGCATATTCTGAGACCGATATTGAGGAGTCACCTATTTGTTTAATATATGCCTCACCATGGTGTGATGGAAGCAATTATTTCTTCAACAGATGACATCAGTCACGGTATGAGTCTGAGCGTAAGCTTGACAGCAAATTTAGTGCATCAAGATATCCACCAAGATATCGCCACTTCATTGTACATATCAGAGTGGTTCCGATGAGGATGCAATTCATCCCGGCATGAATTTGAGGATATCATATAGTGAATTAAATGAGTCGGCATGCTAACATATCCCGTAGTTGCTGTGATTCGAGGAAATGTAATTACGTCGGTGTTCTCTCATCTGCATAGCCAAACTTGTTTCATTTGCGACATTACTCCCCTGATTATCCCATTTGGAATAGTCCAGCTGCTCCACTGGTATCCCTTGATAATTATTGGTGTTGTTCACACAATTTATGTTTCTGTGAACAGTAATATCACATTTAGTTTTTAACACACTACTTGAAATGTAACTCTCGATTCAACAGTTAAACGAGCCGTAATATCAGTCTGTCATCAGACGCAATATTATTCATTATGAAATCAGAATTGGTATTTCAATAAATTAGCCCTCTTTAAGTTTCTCGTCAGTGCCAACCAACGGAATAACTTTGCAGATAGGTGATGGTTGAAGTAGTTCAAGAATAAAAGAGCCATCATCATTTGACAGCTGAAGCGTTGACTACTCGTATATCTTATGGGAAGATGAGAATAGGCTAATGTGGCGGAAACTTCAGTTTCTTCTCCGTTCCAATAGGAGGCTTTGAGGATGCGATAAGCTTCGAAACATTTAGGAAAATACCTTCAGATCAAAAACTGTACAAATGCCGCTAGGATGACTTTATTGAAAGCTCATCTCGGTGGATGATTTTTTGACGAAAGACAGAACCACAATCTGATGATTACCATCCACTCATCGTTTTTGAACCGTCTTTTTGATAGCATGATTAGCATCTCCATACTTTTCTGATCAGTTCGTTGCGGAATAAGTTATCTTTGACAAATTACCCTGTTTGCTTTCTGTGCAGCAGTATAGGGAAAGTTAAGTTGTTCTTTTTCGCACCGAAGAAATCAGTCAGTCACCTTCAATAATCTAATCAATCATTCGTATCTATGAAATGCGTTAATAAATTTAACGAAAGTGATGAAGTCTATTACATCGAAAAGAACCTGACGTCAGTAAATATAAATTTCACATCAATCAATGCAAATTTCGTTTGTTTACAGTTAACGAGACTAATGATGAAACAACCCGTCTAGTGTGTCGCCTACTTACGTTTCCAACTGAATGATAATTTGTGATTAATGTCGAAACTCAATGCATTTCAGATTTTGCGCGTACTTTTTATGAAGGCAACTAAATCAGTTCAACCTAGGTGGAAGTCACGCACACTAAATGCAGACTAATCATATCACTAAATGAAGTTTTTGTGACAAAACACTGCTTACATATCGTTTTGTTCATTATCGATACTGTTCGATGAGACATCCGCTTAAAAATCTTGCTATGATTAGACTCAAAAACACAAAGGCCAGCAGCTCAAAAGTTGATTCCGAGAACTGCTCAATATATGATTTGGTCATATGCTAACAATGAGGATTTTGGCGAGCCGCGGAACGAACGCATTTCAACAGGTCGCTGAAATTTTTGTTCATCTCGTGTTGAACCCCAGAAATTTCGTTTCGGTGAGTCGTCCAGTTCCGAAAGAAAGATCGCCAATTGCCAAAAGTTCCGGTGTTTTGTTCGGGGGCCCTTCCGTTGACTTCGGTATTCGGCTGTCTACTTGCGGTAAAATGCTTATGGGATACCAATCCATTGTTCGCGTTCAGCTGCTCGAAGAGCTTCAAAATTTATGTATTCAACGCGCACAACACTCAGTCTTAGTGGTTATCATGAAAGCACCCATTTTTCTGTGAAATTTCAGTGCCACTCTTATCGTGATTGGTAGCATCTTCCGTGATCGCACTCCAACTTACACATTCTAGTTATGCTTTTATCAGTCGGTGCGTGACAATTCTGAGTATGTTTGTTTGCTTGCATCGAATGTTTTTCTATCGAACTATCAAGAACGGGATTCTGATGGCTCATGACATTTAGCCTCACTATTAGTTTGTTGTAAGCACCTGCTTTCAATTATTTCTGCTAGTTTTTGACTTTTTAAAATCTGATTTCTACAAATTCGAATTCAAATCTGCCATGAACGAATGCATCAAAACAAAAAGGCCGGCATATATGAAACATTAGCGATGAAGGAAATCAGCAGACTCGATGAGTTGGAACGGAACGTTTGACGCAAAGCGACTATATATCTGAACGAAACAGGCCTGAAATTCATTGAGAACGCTTTGACGTATGCATATCAAAATTTAATTAATGAAGTTCTTCAACAACTGTGGTTTTATGAAATCATATCTGTTCACGTTCATAAGATCGTTGATCTTTGACGATATACGAATGATTTCGCACCGTTAATCAATCGAACTGACTGAAACGCAAGAATGAATGCGATTGCACCTCATGACACTATCATCCTTTGACAACTCGCATCCGACGAAACGAAATACGCAGCTGGATGCATTCAGTAAACAAAGATGATAGCCTTCATAAACTTCATCCAATTCAATTCCGTAGTTTATTTGATTGCTTTTTTTGTGTTCAGGGAACAATATATTTTCTGTTAGTTGCTGTGAGTGCAATTGAGTTGTCTATTCAATCGAGAACACAGAACCGTAATTCGAAACCGAATCTCCTTGTTTGCGTGCTTCTGCCGATTATATCAAATCAAATTATTTTCATCTTCCAATATCGTTTTGTATTCAATCGTGCCTTCGATTCTAAACTCACATTCGAGTGCACATCATCTCTGCCCTAATCCATCAACAATCCTCCACCAAAAGGTACTAGTAAACGGAGAATTGCGAGAGCAATCATTTGCTGATTTACTACTGGAGATTCCCTTACGATTAGCTAATGTGCTGCAAATAAATCAAAACAGTGCTTGTTGATTCAAAAAGTCAGATAAAAAGTGTCCACTTTCAACTATAAATAACTCATCAACCGCATACACCAACAAACATAATGCCTGAATATGTATTATTTCATGGTGATTTAGTCGAACACTCGTTATGTTGGTTTTGTTCGTTGCGTGAACTGCTGCCGTAAATTGTGCATGCGATAATTTACTACATCCCAAGAGGCAGCCCTTCTCTTCTCGTTCCAAACACGCTCACTTACCAACTTTGAACTGGATTCTGACCATGTTAATGTGACCAAGACACGATAGTGACACAATTTGAATGATGTTTACCATCGTAAATTATCCATTAATATAACAAATTGTCGCCTTCTACTATGATGTTCAGTAGAGAAACTAACGAGTCAGATTTAGCTTAAAATAGTGCTCCCATTGCTCTTTTTGTCATTACTCACGAATGTACTGTTGTTTGATGAGCCAATTCAGCAATTGCGGTGATACGAGCGTGATCAATTTCGCTATCGTCAAGAAAAAACCTTAAAAAATTTTCGATGAAATTTTCAAAATTATCCTAACGTGAGTGAAGCATGTCCAAATGATGATTTTAATCAAAATCGATTGATGAACTGAATTCGCACTGTAATTCTCTTCTTGAATACGTCTAGGGTTTCCCGTTTTTTGCATTGTTATGAGCGATCGTTTCGTTGAAATCCTACTAATTCTACTACTCAAGAAAGAAGTGCTGACGACTGAAGTGAATGACAAATCCGGCAAAATATTTACACCTGAGTGACGACGGCTTACGTAGAGTGAAGTTCTTGTTCTGGCTCTAAATCGATGTTGTTTACAGCTTAGAAGTTGTTCGATGCATCATATGTTGTCGAAAGTGACAAGATAATCACCAAATACTTGATGATCAGTGATACACATATGAGTGTGTATGAGAATGATTGGTTATTTATTTATTTATCTATCTCATAAGATTTATTTCGTTTGTTCTTCACTGACAATCCTTCAGATGCTATAGGAGCAGTGGAATTGGGTCGATTGATGGATCAGTCAGTTTGGAAGGATGTGACATCGCGAGTGATCGAGAACGATTCAGCTAATCGTGCTATTAGGATTATACAAGGAAACGCACTTCTCACGTTCTATAATCCGTCAAACAGACAGGTTTTACATTGTTTTCTGTCGCTCTTTTCTGAGATTTCACTTTCGCCTTAATGTGGCATCAGCAGGATGGATTGATTGCATTCTACAACTCAGTGCTAAACAACAATCATACGAACGTTCCAATCACAAAAAATTGCTCATAATTTCACAGCTATGCACCTAATAAATTACACATCCTGAAACGAGTTCATATAAAGAAGCGCTTTTTCTTTGTCAACTGAGTGCAAATGATACTGAATAAGGACAGGAAATTGCACTTTCCAATGTTAGCAGATGATTTTCGTACTTGATATCTGCATTCACAAATTTCAATGGTCACGTATCAGATTCTGCAGACTGAGTATTTTTCATTCAT
Organism: Anisakis pegreffii; assembly: GCA_035041965.1. NCBI lineage: Eukaryota > Metazoa > Nematoda > Chromadorea > Rhabditida > Anisakidae > Anisakis > Anisakis pegreffii. Next base: position 62,512 of record JAPYMA010002364.1, read on the forward strand.
CTCTTCGATTTCTGCAAAGATCATCTCTCCCACAAAATTGACCGCTACCAAAGACTTTGCGCGAAATATTTGTGATCCAAAAAACGCTCATTAATGTCATCAAGTAGGGCATTTTGAAATCGTTGACAGCGTTTATCTTCGATTTGCAGTACGGTCGATGCTAATTTATGAGTATTCCAAGAAAATGAATTTCTCGGAAATAGCCCCTGCAATTTCTATTTTTTTTTCAGTCGATTTTGTGCGATAAAATCTATCAGTGAAGAAATTTTGCTCAATTCTTCTCACTTGATTGCATGAGCAAAGATACTTTTAGCAAATGAAAGTGCTCATAAAGAATGATCCAATTAGAGTTCACTTGCTCAGTCAATTGAACTTCTAAACAACTGCAACTATGAATAGTAGTTAATAGTAATCGCCTTCAGAAGACGAAGCTCTCTAAAAATGATGCCATTTTTTGCGTTAAATTGAAAAGGTTTTATCATTAACCGATTCACTCGTAGTGAATAAAATGTTCCGTTGAAGAAAAACTCTCGAACAGACAACTACTTGCACTGCTGCAATTCCGACTCAGTTAATGAAAACCGGCATCAAATAGTCTTATCAACCAAGAGCAATTTTTCTCGAAGAATTAGTGCCCTCCCCTCTTCAAGAATCTATTATTGTTCTGAACACCTCAGATCAGTTAAATCAGTCGCTCTAACTCCTGGGAAAAAATATCGCATTCGACTTAAAGATGGAAGAAGTTGATGTGTACTTTCACATATGACAAATATCTAAAGTAATTTATCAAATGAAAGTGATTTCAGGATGAATCCTTGCTATCGTTGGATCACTTGCTGAGTTTGCAGTATCTGCTGATCGCTTATGCATTCTTCGTGTTCATTTATTCGATTCTACTCATCTTTTCATTAGTTTCTTATTTTCAACTCGTACAACTGCAGTGATAATAAACATTGAATTTGAATGACATCTTTACATTATCATAATGATGTTTTCAAATGAATTATTTAAAATTGTTTAAAACGAATGTTATCAATATTCGTACGAAGAAGAATGATGCTACTGAAAGTAGTGAAGATCATAATGCATGAATGCTTACGTTTGAGTGAAGCATTTGATGCATGAACGAGTGAACATGTTACAGATTATACGATAATCCTGTTGGGAACATTCGTGAGAGTGAGAAAATTTGAGTATGAAATGTTGAGTCTTTGATCATATCTGCGAATGCAGAAATGACAGATTTGTTCTATGTTCTAACGATGTAACATTTTAGCCGTTTTAATCGCTTTCACTGATCGATTTGAGAGTGACGCAGTTTTACTGATGCTCACTGAGTGTATTGAGAGAAATTTTTATAGTGAAATTCAATGAAATTCGGATCTCTACAGCCAAAGAAATGTTCTAAATGAATCTGTTAAAACTTAATGATCGAACAATTGATATGGGGAAGTGTAAATTCATAGAAGAAGTCAGTTTGTAATGAACAAGGAGATGAACAAGTTGCGAACACGATGGATGAATTGCTTCGGTAACGTGTCGTCAGTCAGTAGCTAGTGAATTACTGCTTACTATTTTCAGAGTGAAACGAGTTGTTGCGGCGATTTTCAGCGCACTATTTTTTCCCGATGAGTTTCCAAATGCGTAACCAAACGCATTTGAAGAAAGGCGCAACAACTGTAGGAAACATCAGAATTTGAAATGGAACAATTTGAGATTCATTCAAAATATTCTCAAGCGTTGGTATCCATACCAAAACAATGTCGATTGGGAATATCATCGAGCATGGTTGTATGTTCTTCCCCTTGAATACAGTCTTGTTCGTTTTTCAACTGGCGAATGACATGCAGGGACTCCGCACTGAAATAAACAACTAACGAAAATCGCATTATTAATTTCGCATGATGGATTATTTAATGAGTTTCGAGCATAAATTCAGTGCGGTTATTGAATCACTTCAAATGCGGAAATCTGTAAACCTCTGGCTGTTTGAAGCAGTTCACATATGGACATGTCAGCAGCTGTTCGCCTACGTAAACTTAAGCCTCAAATAAACCATAAATCTAAGTGTAAACTTTAGGAATCCGCATGGGCTTAGATCGGAGCCTCAATTGAGAATATGTGGCTGAAATAAGTACAATGTTGTACTGCTACATCCGGTTGAGGTCTACAAATCTTTTTAGTATTGATATGTCAACTGCATTTCCACAAAACAGCGCAGTGACACTCAGTCTCTCAAGTGAAATTATATTCTCGTATAGAATGATTCAGTGCAATCGAAAGGTGCATTTGAATCAAACACCTACGACCATATTAAGTAAAAAATATGAGAACGAGATCGCATCAACGAAAAATTCATTGTCTTCGTAATTGTTTTAGGAGCGTCAACCACTCACGAAACTCTCTGCATGATATGTTAAGAGACCTAATCGTAAGGTTTTGTTTCGCAGGAACATTCCAATCAGATGGTAACATATATATATATATCACGAGAAGAAGTGTATCACGGAAAAGGCTAATCTTCTTCGATTGCCCTTTACACAGCATTATTTCATTCATTCATTAGAGCGTTTCGAACTGAATTTGAAATCGAAAAAATGCGTTTGCGGCGCATTAGCGATTGTCAATGTATTGGCTCTTTCGAAACATTGCTCTATCACAATTTTCACACTCAAGAATCCAATGCTGCCCAAGAGGGCTATCTAGAGCAAAGAGGCGAACTCATTGTCATAAGTGATGATAAAAATCATGCCATTCAACTCCAACGGAAAGATGCCTTGTGACCATCATGTAGCAATGTCTAAAAATTGGTTGTCTGAATCGACGTGTTTTAGCTCGGGGGCGGAATTTAATGCCATTTCCAGTATTTACACAAACACCTACCGAGTGCAACCAAACTTTTGTTTTTTTTTCAACGGAACTACGAAAGTGCAAACGTATTCCCCAAAAATCATGGCTCAATATCTCCACCGGAATGAGCAACCAGGATCGGATGTACCTGAAAATTATTCAGTGATATTTCTTGTTGTTCGAACTAATACCAAGAAAATGAATGTGAAAATCATGCAACTAAATGGCATCAATCGAAAGTGATTCATAGGCATGAGTCGATTGGCAAATAGAGTGAAAGAATAGAAAAGGAGTGAAAAAAGCACTAACATTGAATCTTGTCACCAACAAAAGCAGTTCTAAGCAGTAAATTAGCAATCAATGCGCTACTAATTAACTAGCGACTAGGTACGATCTTCTCATCATTGACTCGAACGAATTCCAACTGATTAGTCCAATTGATAGTCCAACTGATTAGATGATAAATGATCAGATTAGTTGTCAGCTGTCCGCTATCAAAAAAAAACTAACAATCGCACAGTTATGGACTCATAAAACCAGCACTTAGCTCGAATTGCAACAAATCATTTATTGATTTTTCAACGATCATTCGATTGCTATTCGAGTGGAATTTGTTCACAAAAAAAAAACAACGATGATGGTAATTCAAGGATACAGCTCTTTCGGACGCTTGCACACTTCAGCGGCTAACTTCATTTATCGAAACAAATCAGCTAACTCGTCGTAGTCTATCTAAAGTGTAGTCAATTGCTGAACGCCTTCGCAACGAAACTCGACTAACTCTCATATTTTTGAAGCCTCATTAGCATCATTTCCATGTGATCAGAACTATCGCTTCTGAATGAGAACTTCTTTTTAGCATTTATGTATTCGTTACGAATAGATACAATCAAATAAAATTTGACATTGATATATTGGTAGAAATCACGCAAATTCGGTGTTTGTTTATTGTTTTCTATTATTTTCACCATCATTATCTAACGATTTGATCAGTCGTTCCACTCAAATTAAAACAACTGGCCAATAAACGTGGTGATAAGGCCAGTATTATCTTATTTTAACACCATTCAATAGAAGCTTGTGTTTAGGAAAATATTGCTCTAGATTTTATTGTTTTCCGCTCATGTTCGATTGTAGTTTTATTGCTCCCCTCTCATAATTCCTTATTCATTAGAGCATTCCTGTCCCTATTGCGCCCCTCTCATTCACGTCTGTAACAGATTCTCCTTGGCTTTTTCCATGAGAACTAAATATCCTATTTATGCTATCTTCTCGGATTCGTTTTCGTTTTCGCTGTCATCGTGTGCATTATCAAAGTCTTTCTCAAGAGTCGAGAATGATGAACTGAGAAAAAATCGAGAACAGAAAAGGAGATAGAAGATGCGAGGGGACGGGAATAAGTTAAATATTAGGGCGTGGCTGAATTTTAGTGCTGTTGTTAGTGGGATATTTGCTTGGTGAATGAATGAATAAAGGGTGGATGGATGGATGGATATACGTATGAGGCGAGTAAGATAAGAGTGTATAGAAATGAGTGTTTTGTGTTGGGCATTTACTGTGATGAATGTGGATATTTGAGTGGATTGAGCTGCAGCGGATATTGCTGAAGATTATCGTTATTATGGTAATAATATGATGGGTAAACTATTCTTGGATTACTCCACTTGACTAATCGAGTTGCATCCATCCAATATCCGTTCAGCTGATTGATCATTTCTGATCAAAAAACCATTCAATCGTCGTCATCTTCATTGGCGGCGCCGTTAAAACAATCGCACTTCAATTGCACTTGATTCAGCTGAATGATTCGTGTGTTGTAAATAGTTTTGACTGCCATTTTTGACAATATGGAGAGTATGCAGTGTGTTGATGTCAATGATATCCTGGCTCAATTCGGTGATTGGACCCTCAGACTCGATGTTCAGGTTAGCATCCCAGAGCTGTTCATTTCAAACCGTAATTCCCAGTCCATTTCACTAGCACTTCGGGAATAGCCTTCCTCGGAAATGCTTCATATAAAATCATCCAAAACATAAATCGTTTCGAGAAACCAGTTGTCGATATCTCGTTAGGATGGAACCATTTTGTGATGGTTTGTCATTAATGAGATAATATTAGATTCATTTGCACAAATCATCAACGGAAACGGATTAAGGTTACAAGCAAATATTTGTTTTGTGGAACGTTTAGCGGTGAATATTCCGATATGTCATCGAAATTTCGCGACAGTGAAATGTCTATGCATTATGTATTTTCTCACGTGAACTCAAACGTTATGAGTGCTAAAAATTCGAGCTTCTGCAGAACTCTTGATGGATAAAACCCTGTGGTCAACTTTCTCTTGCCCGTAAGACCTTCGACTCAACATCGTTATCAAGAACGATTCAATACCATTTCTCATTCATGAACCAGACCACAATGAACACATTGCTTATCGAAGTATAGCCCTATGCAATACGTGAATTCAGTATTTGTGTGCTGAAGTTCATTCGAATTCTGCAGCAGCAACCTGAAGATCTCATCACCCATTATCTTTTTCACGAATTCCTATTCTACTGCATACATCCTACGTATCGCTTCCTTCCACAAAAAGCGTCACGTAATTGATATCACAGTGACATTGCTACTTAATTCTGTCCTGTATGATACTGAATCAATTGTAGCGAAGTACCACGCATTAAAGTATAGAGCCTCTTTAAACTGTTTAGGCATTCCCTAATTGCACTCTATTATTCGGAAATTCCAATCTAATCCTCTTTAGATCAGTTTTCATGCACATTTTGCTCATTAGTATTTCATCAAGGAAAATTGCAAAAGAAAAGTGTTTTGTACATAACACCCACATACCCATAATCGTGATTAATGATGTGCTGCTCAATAAGAATAATATTACTTTTGAAATTGATGAATCCGTTTGAAAAGGTTCAGTGCTCAAATATCTCTGAAATTTGTGCGCATTACAATAGTTTGCGGGATAAGGAAGCTTTTGCTTTCAGTAGCTAATATCTAGAGAAATAGAAACTGCTGCTGACGGCGATTGATTTCATTTGATGTGGAGATATTCTCATCAAGTGTCCCATTTACCGATTGGATTATACTAACCGATCGGAATATGCTACGTTTGAATTTCGCTAAGGAAACAAATTTGTTTCATCCAGGTATAATAGGTTATCATCACATGAATGTGGCTGATTCAAAAACCATCCATTCTAAATCGATGAACTAAAGATAGGAAATGTGAACATTGATATTTCAAGCTAGTAAAAGTGACGCTGATCTCTAACCCACTCAAAAATGAACATGTTGCACGACAAATATTTGCTCACTCTGAAAGGTTATAGCACTCTGAAACGTAAGGGAAGTTGCTCAGTTGTGCAGTTAAGCAATCAAGTCAATGCAGCTGCATGATTACCCTTCAATAATTGCGTTGTGGTAGTCGATGTATTTGATTCTCCAATTCCATTTCACTGAATGGAGCTTTGAATTTCAAAATAATTAATTGCACAGTCATATCTGCATGAGGATTCATTTTCAGCAAATTTCCATTGAAAACTGTAGAGCTTATTGGGCTAAATACGGGTGCACTTATTAGTTTGACAGGGTGGAAGTTGCTGCAGAAAGATGGATCAAATTCAGTCGTTTCATGTTCGTTCGCTCATTTCTCAGAATTCCATCTTGAATCTGTCGTTTCGAATCCATTATGGCACTCGCTTTGGCTCGATACAACAATAAATTGCATATCGTTCACTTCTTCATTCACACTCAATTCACTGCTTCATTAATCAACTTTTTGTTACTTCGTTCATGCCTTGTCTCGCATCAATTCCACTGAAATTAGCACGCAATTCATGGCGTACTTCATCTCCATCTGAAGAGGATTTGATGGATTCGTGTCTATTCGTTCATGTCATTGAAACGGATGCATCATGTTTGAACACTTTCAATAATATCACTATTGATATCACTTTGTCTTCGTATAATATTTTCACGATCGTTGCATTGTTTCCATCTAAAATATTGTTCACTATATTTCAATCGCTATTATTTTTATTGTTGTCAGTGTCTGTTGTATTATCAGTTCATTCTTATTGTGCCACAATTCCACGCCCAGCCAACTTTACTGCGCACTCATTAGGTCCAGCTGTGCGGCTCTACTTGAGAAGCCGCATTAAAGCATTCCACAGATGCATGTGTCATACATCGATGTGAAAGTTGTCAGAACTGACAAATTAAAACTTGCGCTATGCTGAATAATATGCAAAATAGAGTGATCAATATGATCGCCACTCATGGTCACCGCGATCAAATAATCTGCAAGACTGATCAGTGAAATTCCAACGGAATAAAAAGCAAACATTTACAATTCAAGCATTTGTCGAGGTTTTCAAGGAAGCGATGAATTAATCCCGAAAAGCTGCTCACGTTCAGAATTTAATTAAGCTTCTAAGATCCTAGATGTAGGAACACTTAATCGTTAAATGAACACTTAATCACACCTAATCATTAAATCACGCTCTCTTATTCTTGATTTTCCGCCATTTTGTAACATTTATATCACATTCATTGTCAAAAACGTTTGGAAATGTTCCTGAACAGTCGTCAAGCACTACTAAATTATGCCATTCTTATTTTGTAATCAACAAAAAACGACACTGAACTCACCCAAAAGCCATATGATTAAAAAATGCTTGAGCAGTGAACGAAGTCAGAGAATATTTCGAAGAGAATATGGAATATGCATTCTTCAGCTGTTAGAGCATATCGTAACCACAGCAAATTCAATGCCCGTTTCATTTCTGATCATTTCAGTGATCAGTCATTAACACTGTCATGATCAATTTAATCTGAACCATCCAAAGATTGTATGTCTGCTATCGTTAGCATCTGACTGATGAGCCAGCCATCACCTCAGTCGAGAGCTGTCTTCGTAAGTCAACAGCAACAACGAACGCATTTACTCGTAGAACTAAAGCATTTCCGTCCTATTGACATATTGCTACCGGATGATTGGCTCTCATTAGTTGTACATATCATCCTGGTGTCACAACACTTCACCTGCACTTATTCGCATCTCACATTTTTTATGTACAGCTCCTTGAGGTTCGAGTCTAACAAGCTAGCAACTATAGCCGCTTGCGGTTTCTTTTCCAATTAAGTTCATCCTGGAATAATCATGTGCGATAGCCAGAAGACTGTCAATAAGATAGCTTTGCTAACAGCTTGGAAGAAGGCTCAAGAATGTTTTTTCTTCGAAACTGAGCATATAACTTGTAATCACAGTAATCACAGTACTTGTGATCACATTTTCTGGAGTGCGTCAGCATGAAAATTGCATTCTCAGAACTTTAGTAGCAGCAGCACATGCTTTCCGAGAGACAGCAGCACATTCTTGTGGTGCTTTCCGAGAACGAGTGAAATTGCAGCTGAAACGTTATGATTAATGAAGTTGAAAATTACATTAGCTAACACGCATTTTGTGTCCATTTAAAAAATTTTTTTTAGCATTTTTTACGAATGAATGAAAACGCTGTTTTTAGGGAAAATTGTTTTCTCTGAAAAAGAAGTTCACGTTCAGATATTTTTGGAAGTGGTGTGTGGGTTGAACACGATTGATGTGGGTGTTAGTGCTAGACACGGCAACACATGCGGTTGAGTTGATCATTTACGATTAGTGAATGGAACTTTAAGTGCTCAATATGCTGACATATAACTATGCTTGTTATGTTTGTTTCGCAAAATATTACGAGGCTTTAATTGTTTGACTCTGCGAACGAAAAACACAGCGAACAAATAAATAGTTGACTAAGATCGAGATTAGATCAAAAATTTTCAATTTGTTCATCGAGATCTCATCAGCTCACTTTGGAGTTCAAGAGGTTTGCATCCTCGTTTAATCTTGATGATGCCAACGGAAGTAGAAGGAGAAATGGAAATTATTTGTTGATTATTTTATGCTTGCGTTCGTTACGAAAAAATAGCTCAAGCTACTGAATATTTACTGTTAGCGGAAAAATTGAACTCGTGCAAGCAATGACTATCATAAATTTGCATCAATCACATCGTAGACAGCTGAGGGCATTGTGGATGGGAAAATCTCAACTTTTCGAGCAATTTTCAAAGTGATTTATCGAATTCGATCTAATCGTTGAGCAATTGATGAGATCGTTTGTTCACAACCGAAACAATAAATTAATTGATAGACTCGGTTTTGCCTCACTAAACTCGATCTTGCGAATGGTGTTCGTGAGATACACTTCAACTAAGCAATAATTTAAGCAACAAAACTCAAGTGCTAATGTGAGGGCAGTATCCTTTGACGTAAAAAAGTGAATTTAATGCCACTTCGCAACACATTCACATGGCCGTATCACAAAAAAAAAAGAGTTCAATGAAACAATGACGTACGTTACTTAATCTGTGGGAAAACCAATCATACTAACAGTCATAGTGATAATAATTCATCGATGCATCACCTGTTATCCACAACTCGATTTTTTACGCACATTTACCTGAACGAACCAAAACTCACAAAAGTAATCGGCAACTCATAATAATGATGTTTGCACCGGTAGGGCATGTCTATCACAGTTTTCGCTTACTTCTTTTATATGTAAGTATGTGAATTGATACAAAACCAATACAATGACTGGCTATTCGCAATGACTGGCTATTCGCAAATGGCTATATGAAATCGGCCATGAAAAAAAAAACGGCCATATGAAATCGGCTATCGAGTCATCAAATTCTCAAAAAAAAATATTCGGCTTTTCCTCACATTCCAATCATTATTCATTTTTCAATTTACAATTTATCTTGAATTTTCAAACACTTCAACAATAATTAATCTTTTTCAGCAACAATCATCAATTCTTTTCTCGTTTCAGCTCATTTATTCTACTCTCTACGCAATAATATTTTTGGTCGGTTTAACCGGTAATGGGCTGTTGATTGGTAGTATGGCGAAAAGAAAGCATATTTCTGTGCCGAACATTTTTCTGATCAATCTTGCCGTCTCGGATCTGGTAAATAATTTTTTCTTTGTCTTTTTTTACGGCAATTTTCTGTTTACGTTCACATTTTATCGTTGTTCTTGTGTTTTTCAACAGCACACCGACAATCAATTTCATTCAGCTGGCTGCGAATTTTCATCGAGAATTCATATAGCTTTCATTCGCACATATATATGCACACATCTGCTCATTTCAAGTGACACTTCAACGCTTTATTTAACTGCCACTGAATGAGAATCAACCATTTTAGTCGTGATTTTCAGCTGAACGTCATTTCATTTCACCAATTCTTTAGAAACACACACACACACACACCCACACAAGCATCAATTCATTCCATTGCTGAATCACACGAATGCTGCAAAAACTTCATAAAAGCCAATGCAGATGCATAAAAAAGTCAATATAGTTGGAGTAGCTTTTGCGCATATGCTAAAAGAATCTACTGACTAGCTGAAGGATCAAATTTGATCATAAAAACATCTGAAATCAGATGGCAACGCGTTTACTGAACGTTGTTGCGCATACGAATGTGGAGGGCAACCTGAGAGTTCAAGACCCGTCCAGTTCACGCAAACAGTCAAAGTGCCACTACAAACTACAGGAGCTTTTCCTTTCTTGGATTGTTCCAGCATTTTTGTTAACTTACTTCGCATTCTTAAACAACAATCACACAACAAGCAAATTACTTCTGATCTATCATCCACCTGTCATCCCATAATCGCCTCTTCGCTGTCTTATCGCAAATCTTCAGGCTCCAAAAAATCGATTTTCCATCTGAGTAAACAGCCAAAATGAGAACGAACGCTGGCATACGATGATGATATCTTGCGGATGAGTGTCTAGAAGGTTTAGATTCATGTAGGCGATAGATGAAACACATCTCATCAACATCATCATCATCTTTTAAATGAATAAATTGTGAAGCGATATGAAGACTCGATTTCACGTTTCGTTAAGTGGAACCAGCCTCGACGAATGATGCTCAATCTGGGAAAGTACATCATGAGATACGAGAATGGATGAAACGAATAACTTGTTTTGCGAGCTCCCCATTTGACAGCGGAAAGTCTTCGGAATATCAAATGTTTTTTAAGAATTCAGTATCCACTAAATGCAAATGATATTCTGGCCAACTTTTTTCTCATAGGTGATTTTCAAAAAAAAAACTCATCCAATCGAGATCCGTCGAAGTGTTGATTCGATAAACAGCTCAATAAACATTTTAATGGATTCAATTGAACGTTTTTTGAAGTGTTTCTTATCGTGAGAAATTTCTTATTATTAGTGTGCACCGTTAGCAATTATTTGCACGTACACCGTTATGATCAAACAACATCGATTCTTATCCAGTGAGCTCAAGTTCGATGAAGAAATGACATCAACTGAACTTTGCATACCAAATTTAAATCATTTTTAGCATAGTTTAAACATGTGCACGAAATGAACATTGAAATTTCTTCATTACGCACATTTACTTCAGGCGAGTAGCATCACGCAACAACGTTTCTTCCTCAAATCAGCATTCTTTAATCATGCCTATCTTTTTTTCGCGGCTAACCGCTCGGTTAGATCTCTAGACATTTGCAAAAATGAGTTTCGCAGCGTTTTTGGTTTCCACGATATAACATTATAGCTTATAACATGTTATTGATAATACGCCATCGTGGATGACACGAAGCAAATTATTAGTCTCATCATTTGGGTTCATTCAACATAAGCGTTTAAACGACTGCAATCGACATGGTCGACTGCTTAACTTGAGTGGTTTTCAGCATCTCGACTAGATGCCAACCAGCTAAGGAGTCGTCTTCGTTCCTTACAATTAGCGAAAGATTTCACTTGATGTATTGTGCCGTAAGCATGTTTGTTTCCATGCGATAAACACTCACAGTCAATTCACGTACACCGCGAAAAATTAGGTTTCGGTGATGTTGAAATCGTTGAGGTGAATGTCAGTGAATTGCGATTCATCATCAATTTGTTCGGTCGGAGAATTGATCAAAAAAAAACGATGAAACGTTGAACGAATCATTGCTCAATTTCACCGAAATGACACCCTAATCAAATTTGTCGATTACCACTCAATTCAAGCATTGCTCCACTCGACGGCACAATCTCATTTCAAGCAAATTATTTATGGCCGGCCATACACACTCGTTGTAATAGCTTAGAGGCGCATCTAGGGAGAGCCACGTTGATTTGTGGCTATAATGATGGCTGCTGCTCTAAAGTTACATCGTGATAGTAGTGACCGATACGCTTGAAAATAATATACATGTTGCTCATTTGAATTCTTGACTCAACCTCTGAATCGCTTTTTTTGGTCATTTCTGACCCTTCAAATTTCTCTTTCAACAATTGCAATTACATTTTCACTACGTTACATCGCTGAGTACTTCCAGCTCATTTGCTTGACGGTTCGAAGTATAAGTTCAACACAATTCATTTAGCTTCTCCTTTCTTTCGAAAAACACCATTGGTAATGATAAATTCTTGGTTCACTCTATTTCTAAGAGTCCATGTTATCAACTCTAATTAATTTCAAATGATACCGATAGTATTTTTTGAATCAACAAATTGGAATACGGGTCGGTCATTAGCTGCATTCTACAATCAATGAAGTGTTTGTAGCAAACATCGTTCACCTTCAGAAAAACCACCATGATATTAACTATTAACTGTTTGCTATTTGTTCCTGACTATTAGCGAATGAAAAGAAAGTGAATCTGTCGAGAATATATGACGTAAATTGTTCTCTCCTGTGTCGTTCATTTCGCTGAGAGAATGGTTAGGCAATAAAACTAATAGCACAAATTTGCATGCTAAAATGTGATCAATTTGCTCCAAATTGAGCAATCCTTCAAAGAGTTCTTTCAATCAAATGAGGTATTTTTTGTTGTTGTTGCGTGTGTATACACTTAACGACATCACAAAAAAAGGCAATCTGCAAGTCGACAGCGTCACCATGAATCGGTAATGCTTTTATTGTTTATAGGTGCATTTCCTTCAAAATGCATTAATCGAAAATGGACGATTATAGAAAGGCGAACTCTTCAGCCGTCATCTTTTAACGTCAGCAACAATTCGCCATCTCAAGATTGTTTGCTATTGCTTATTTGCGTCATTCAGCATTAATAGCCGTTTTGAAGGAGAGAAATTTTGCGTGCAGAAGAATTTTCAATCGTTGCACTGCGATTGTCAAACAATTTAGAAAAGTAGACCATGCAGTTAGGAAGCATGTGACGTCAAATACCCAATGACACAACGTCAACGGTCGTATATGACCATAATCGAATTTGGCAGCAAATTTGGATGCCTGAAATCATCTGATAATGACAGTGGAAACCCTCTGATGTTGAACTCAGATCAAACCAACCAGGAAGTAGATTTTCGTATGCATTACTGTAAGTTAGGGAATGGAGTTTACACTCGAGTTTAGAGGAAATTATTTGTTAGTGTCGACAAGCCGGAAAAATTCACAACAAATTAATGAAAGATTGAATGAGTGATTGTAGCCTAAGGCTGTTATGATCATCCAGGATGTGCGTGAATGTACTGATGAAATTATTCGGTATGGCTGATGCTTATGCTGACAATTAACTCACTTTGCATTGCTTTGAGAATGATTCGAATGGTCCGTTTTCGATAGGATTATGCAAGTTGTACGCGTAAACATAGTACCTTCTCGATAGCATTTTAATTCAGCTCATAATGACGACGGCAGACTACAAAACTAAAGTATTAGATCTAGCGAAAAGATCAATTAAAGGAAGGGGAACGATATGATGTCATTTGAATAAGCTGGGGATGTGGATGAAAATTGCTGAAACAATAAAATACTATTATAAGAAACTTGCATGCAAACCTTTACCATTCATTAAAAGCAATTTTGTTTGTGAAATGCGCACATTTTATGAGCAAAAAGCAAAGCACCAAACACATTAAAATGCTTTCATCAAACAGATTTATATGGGCACGTATACGGTCGATGAATAAACGATATGATGTATGAATGAGCAATTGAGATCGATACCGTGTGCAAAAACTTTCAAGCCTCATTTTCGAGTCTCTTTTGAGAACTGATATAAGTAATTCATTTACAGCTACAATTAAACTTTGTTCGACTAGTTGAATATTACTCTTTTCATCGAAATGGCTGGGAAAAAATTGCGTTCACTTTCAATAAATGACAAAGAATTCACTTTCTAATTTTAAATTCATCAAATTTAAGTGAATCGTCTCCGCAGTCGAAGCTTTCATCTCAACTGTAGTATGTATGTGTGGACTATGCCTAATGGAAAAACTATTGAACTTATTCACAATAGAAACTAAATTAATTTTGATTCGACCACTTACTATTACATAGGGTTGAAGGGACGTTCAAATTATCATCCTATCTTCCTCAAACATTTGAGATCAAGCATTCATCGAATACAAAATGACGAAATAATTCAAAATTCCGGAAACAAATGCATATTTTTAGAGTGTTCTTTTTGAGACCGATGATGTAAAATGTCTTTCGAAATTATCAAATTATCAACGTTAACATGGATTGCAAAAATAAATCCAAAATGAAATCAGTGATAGCTGAGAGCATATTCGTTTCCGACTTTCATTTATTCGGTTGTTGAAATCTTTTTTTTGTCAGCAATTGAGATTTTCCAATAAGTATAGCACTCATAATTAGATGATTTTTGGTGCGTAGAATCACGACTAGCTGACTCAGATTGTTTAGTATCCACTCAAATTGTTTCCTTTAAATCAATGCCTTCGACTAGCCTTGCAATGAAAACGCTTTCAAATTATGTTTAGGAATAATTCGCATCAAAAATATTATACTTGCAAATTTTGTTGCACTTGGCTAATTGTTAGTGGGAAAAAAACAATTTTGAGTGAATTTCCATTGAATGCACCTCGATTGTCCATAAATTTCGGTTTTTCAATGCATCCCCAAGAAACTTCAAGATAGGGTTGTATCGATGATCGACGAGAGCAGCTAGCTAATCTCTTCTGTTTTCCCAATACTGCTCTCTGACATGGTATTCGATGCATTTGTGCAGGACATTGCTGACATGCAATCAACACTTCAGCATTTTCGATTTTTAGTGATTTAGTGCTCATTTGCATTTGTTTAAATGCATCAGACAAGATGATCTCTCAACATTCAAACTTTCCGATGTTCAGGAATGAACTCACAAGCTTACTCTAAAGTATTGCTGGAAGCAGGAAAGTGATTTGATCGGAATTTTTGACGCATTAAATCCACACAAATCATTAGCGAATTTAACTGATTGGTGGGTCACTTGTAGTATACACTTGAAATTATAGTGCAAAATAATATGCAAAATAACATTTTCAACTGTTTTCTACTCAAATTTCACACACCTAAGAACTATACGTAGGATTAGATCCAAACAGAGAATGGCCAGCTAGCTCTCTTGAGGCACAACGAACGTTTACCGATGCTCATCTGAGTGTTTACAAGTAAACACTGGTTATCCATTCAGCAGTTGTCGATGCGGTTCAACAGTGAAGTAGAGGGAAGTGCATGAACGAGTCAAGCATGTGACGAAAATCTTGTGAGGATTGTGCAAAATTGTTTTCGTGCGCAAATTCTATTGAATACCCTTTCGATTCAATCATGATTAGTTTATTCGGAAACGGATGCAAAATGAAATCGATACTCTCAAATAAACCCTTCCAATTCTCTTCATTCACTGCAAATTGCACAAAGATTTCATTCGGCAAAGATTTCGTTGAGCCGATAAATGAAGGATTTCGCTACGGAGCATGCTCGATTCAGGAACTTGCTGGTGATCTTCTGTATGAAATCAAATAAACTCATGCATCCAATTATCACGTAAATGATTCTCGTTTCAGACTTGTTATAGTGTAAGCATGAGCCTGCATTGCAAACACGTATCATTCGGATAAGCTTGGCCATTGGAAAATTTCAACAGTCATTTAATCTCGTAAAATAGAAAAGAACTTTCTATTGTTCACACATCACGAATGAATTATCAAATGAAGCTAATGAGGTGAAAAATTTGTTGGTGCTTTCAAAATTTCTGATCATTTGTTGAGAAATTGATCAACGGAAATATTTTATTGTGACTGATTTTATCGTCTCAGCTGCTTTTCGTTTACAACAGCAACGTCTCTGATCAATTGTTTTCTTCGCATATTCTCAAATACTTCATCCAGATTTCTGATTTCACCTCAGTCGAAGTACAATACGATTGTTTCGAACGCACTGCATCACTCAAAATGTCCGTTCACTAATATCATACGGCTGTACGTCATTTTCACCATTGATCGTGATATCGCTCGATAGGGACGTTCGGATGAAAGCAAAAAATGTTGATGAGCTCTGTAATCGATTTTTTTTTTGTTGTTGTAAAAATCAACTTCTTCACTGAAATAATTAAGTTTTGCGTTGTCATGAAACAACCTCGCTGAACACTGCTCATTTATTAAAATTTCTCTCTCCATTTTAATATATTCCGCCTTCACCAATCAGTGCGGTCTCTGAGCTCTATGTTGCGAAACGTGAAAACGTTTCCTCCTAGACAGACAGCAATTGATGTTTTGTGATATATTATTGTACGTCGACCATTTCGAATGCGAGCTTATCTGGCTGAAGGTTTTAGTTCCTCAAAATTTTCCTTCATAAAGATCAATAATGAGCTGAACTGAAATCAATTTCTCACAAACATCACATCATAAAGTTCTCGGCTGAAGTATGCACATGCATGCATGCATGCTTCAATTGGTGTGAAAATCGAAATATGCAAAACATGCGAAATATGAAGGACTACACAAAATCAAAATCAAAATTATGAAGTGGATCCATAACACATCTAGTAGTTTGCGCTGAAAATGACATTCGATTAGAACGATGCGGAAATCTTACTGAATCAAGCAACGAAAGCTGCATGAGCTGATGTTAGATGATTTCAGTTGTTATGCATCACAGCGTTGCCGATAACACCGGTACTTACTTTTATGAAGCAATGGCTATTCGGTGGATTCATGTGTAAACTTGTACCTCTCTGTCAGGGTATTTCAGGTGAGTTCTCATTTCTAAATATTATTTCAAAAACACACAAAACAAGCACAAGCTTTCAGCTGAAGGTGCTCCATTTTATTTCAAGGAGTAGAGTTTTTTCTCTGAAGATTATTTCGCGAAAACTTTCAGATTCCTAATCGAAACTATGAATATTCATAAGTTCACATTCAACATCATCCATTTCGTTCTCAGAAAGTGCGTATATTAATTAGTTTATGAAAATTCAGTCAGTTTTATGTGCGCTTCTTATTTCTCGGAATTAGTCATTTTTAACTAGTTAACTAAAAATTATTGACTAGTACTATTGGGGGAATAGGCGAATTTGTTTGATTGTTGAACAGTTCGTATGAAACAACTTGTAAGATATCTGTTTTCACATGGCCGTTTAATTGTGATCAATATAAGAGCAACATGTCTTCGCGGGTTCTTCAACAATTCTGAAAGTAAAGACTGATTCGATGCGAATTGTCGGTCGCTGTCTACTTCACTTACACATTACACATCATTGGCTGGACTGATTTTGGCGTATTGAAATAATTGGTTCAGAGGGGCGAGGTGGGGTGGGGGGGGAGGGGCAGGGATCCTAAAGTGTCAGGGTCTCCAACCTTATGCGAGGGATGAAGTCAACCTCGTAGATGCTCGCTCGGTTCCTCGGATCTTAGGGGACACTGAACCAAAACCTACTTTGAAATGATGTTTCAGAATGAGAATTTGATAAATTTTCAATGCAATGCTCATTTGCAAATATGAATTGCTAGTCTAGCTGGTAATATTGTTGCAATATAATGTAACATAATCAGTGAAAATCTTTCGCTGACTGCCTCCCTATCAATCATATGAAAAATCCTCATAATAATCAACGTCTTCACCTACATAATGCAGATCTCTTGAAACTTTTGATAAATTTTCATTTCGAAACTTTATCGTGAAAGATTCTTTTCGAACGAAATTATCAAAATTCAGAATCCGAAATCACAGTTTTGAGTGGTTCTCAATTGATCACCGATGTTGCATTGCATTCTCACTGAAACTTCAATGCAGTAATTGTGAAGACGATACATAGAGCATAGCCGATCGCTCTACGCTCGTGATAAAATTTTCAGTGAAGTGATTATCAAAAACAAGCACAACGTCTCATTTTTTCAGTGTTGATCTCGAGTTATTGCTTGTGTTTTATTGCTGTGGACAGATATCGTAACATAGTGACGCCAACGAAAGAGCCATGGACAGTTCGTCATGCACAGATTCTTATGGCCACATCATGGCTTCTTTCTGTTACCGTTTCATCACCACTTTTCATCACACATCGTCTCCAACCGTTAGCGCTCGAAAACGCAACTCTATGTGGACATGTAAGATAGTGCCTTACGTTGGCCTTCATTACGTACAATTCAGACCACTCGTTAGACAAATGTTGATAATGACACTCCTTGTTGACAACATAACAAGCAACTCCTTGCGTTGTCAGAAATCGAACGAACTGAATCCGTTAAGAACGTGAAGTTTTATCATTTGCGGTCGTTTTTCGACGTGTGCAAAAGTGAAATGGCATTGTCAATTGAATGACTTAAGCTAAATTTTGTTATTGTTGCAGTTTTGTGGTGAATATGGTTGGCCGGGTGATAATCGGTTGAAGTTGCTTTATGGAACGATGTTATTAACTTGTCAATACCTTATTCCGGTCTCAATTATGACGCTTTGTTATTGGAAAATTTTACAGAAGGTACTCATTTCGTTCAATGTTTTGCTTATTTATTAATTGTTTGTGATGAAGATATAGTAATAAACATTTTATTGAACGATGCGCTCAAAAACAAACGCTTGTTTTCGATTAAAATAGGAAGTTGTCTCGATTGACATGATAAACGCATGGATCGCTTGAACGAAGAAGGAACAAACAAGTGTTTAATAGCTGCTCGTTAATGAGATCTGACATCTGTGCGCTCAATCGAGAATGTTTTCTGGGCAAGTGAATTCGTTGCAGGTTCGGACGGATTGGATTGTTACAGAGGGTTCAATGTTAACCGAGACACAACAAGCTCAAACTTCAGTGAGAAAACGACGTGTAATGTATATATTGATTCTGATGGTTGTTGCTTTCATGGCGTCGTGGTTTCCACTCACAATCGTCAATATTCTACGGGATTTTGCCATTGGTATCCTTCTGCGCTCTTCTTCCTCGTCCTTTCAGCACATTCAATCTTATCACTTATAAGCGCAACTAATCAAATGCATTCTTGGTCTTGTTTCGAGTCAGCAAAACCTAACCTGTAGACAATGACCGGCCATGAATATGGCCACTCGCATCAACATTCGAACCGACTTAACTCAGTGAGCGACTCAACTCAATCGAATCAAAATACACAGATGGGAAAAGCAAATCGATTCTTTTCCGTTTTCTCCGTCCCATTCACTATCATCACATTCCATTCACATAATTCACCGAAATCAGCCTGCATTGATCGGACCTATTCATTGATATTATCCGCAATACATTTTTAAAACATGTGAAATTTTGATGAAGACAGCTCTTTGCAACTCCCAAATGCATCCAAATTTTTCTCGGTGCTCTATCTTCTCAGCGCCCACTCAATGATCGCCCTCCAAAAAAAAGAATGTTTCATTTTCGTCTAATCTCATCTTGTACCAAAAGATATTCAATCGTTCGATTTGTTTCCATCAAACTAATGATTCAAATACACTTGAGATTCCTTATTGTTAGAGTGTTTGTCAAGGCTAAGTTCTTCAACGCAAAGATTTTTTTGTGATGGCTATACGGTGATTTGAAATCTGCATCCATTATCTTGCAAAAACTAGACGTTTTGACGAACAGTTTTTCGAGTTATTCACATTTTTTTGCTTGTGAGGGACCTTTGGGAGTGTATGGACTCTGGAGTGAGTAACGCTCGGTTTCTGGAAAAACATAAATCAAGACTGAATCTCCAAGCATCAACATTGTCGAATTCGAGGCTCCAAAAAGTTATTTCAAAAAATATTGAACCTAGTTAGAGTAGACTAAACTTGTCCGGAGTCCTCGTCCAGCTTTCGAGGGAATCTTCTTCATATGCAGAAGGAATTCAACGAGAACCGCCAATTGCAGGTACCTTTCTGGATGTGCAAATGTATTTCAAACTTCTCAATGCTCACGCATTGGCGATGACGTCGATAGTGTGGAATCCGCTGTTGTATTTTTATATGAGCAAGGTACTATGCAAAAGAAAACGTTTTTCACGTAACATTCGAAGTTTTTTTTCGAAGTTTGTGGAAGTATTTCCATTTATGATCTCTTGAATACGTTCTCACAACATAAACCTCGTTAGCACTAACGGTTTCTTAAAACCATATAAGGCTTAATTGAGCTTTACAAAAAACGGTGATAATGGAATGAAAGTGATTTGCCCGATCACCATCATTCAATGAACACAATCTTTATGCACGAACCGCTGCTAAGTATTGTTGGTCGCAATAAATCATCGAATATATTGATAAGATTGCAAAAGATTTTGTGATTACTTGAGGATTTCCAACATGACAAATGTTGAATAGAATTAGATCATAGAGTAAAGTCCATAATTTTTTAGTATTCTCAGCTGAATGAGGCATTGCAACAAATAATTTGTTTCAGCGTCATCGAAGAGCGTTGAAAGACGACATGTTTTGGCTAACGAGCGCAAAACGTCAGAATCAACTTGGCGTTCTGGAAAGATTTGCCCCGTCACCGTCATTCAATTTGGTCTACAGGCGGACTCTTGATCGTCGATTTGTGAACAACAATTTTAGGTATACCAGGACGTTGCATAAACAGCGAAATGTTGCGGCCGTATAGCAGAAACATCGTAGAGAGAGAGAGAAAGAGAAAAGTGTGGATTTAGATGATCCCGAATGCATTTTGATGTTCTTGATTAATTTAGTGATGATCACTAATCTCTGACATTTTCAACGCTCACTCGCTGATATGATCAAACGCGTGATCAGTGCGCTCAACTGCTGCAAAAGGCTTCGAATTGAATCGTGAAGAAATCTGATGAAGTAATTCTGCGAATAAATGTTTAAAAGTTCATCCATTCTATTTTCGTACTGACAACGGCGTAATTATATGAAAGCCCTGAATGAAGTGGCACTAAACAAGGATTGTGTGCTTCGCAGACATTCACTGCATATAATATCACGCTGGGTTGTGCAATAGAATAGTTTCGGCTTTTCATGCTTAATGATTTCAAATTTGATATGCGCCATTCATTGAAAAAAAAAATTAATAGTAATAAACGCTTTCAACGCATATCTTTCACATTCAATCGTTCACAACAAAAAAAATTCACATAGAACAAGCTATTTTATTTTAGTTTGAATTGTAAATGAACTGCAGCAAAAAAATCGTTTCACTTTGATGCTGAAGTGCGACTGAATAATAATAATTTCAGACGTGGCACTCTAGCGGATCCGACATGTATGCAAGCCGGGAAGGCATTAGCTGAAATGCACGCAAATTGTTTCTTGTTGGTACCGTTAATGCCATTGTGTCGACCCATAAGGAATAGTCCTCGCGTGAACATTGGCTCCAATCATCACCGACATATCGTGAACATTGGCTCCAATAAAACGTGATCATGAAACGCCGCACCATTTTGTTTCATACATACATGTGTATATGGTCGATGAATCGAATTGAATAATGCATGAGCAGAACGTGATTAAAGATAATTATTTTGAGTAATAAAAACTAAAAGAGAGGAGGAAAATGGAGTACGTACGCAATGAAAAAACATGGTTCGAAGAAACGCTATTGAAAAACGAGCTCGAGAATAATTTGTGACGTACCTGGCACGGAAGCTTGCAGGGAAAAAGTACATGTGAGTACGTTTCATCGGTAAAAAAGAAGCACTATTAATTAATGAAACAAATGTTTGACCGAGATTCTTGGTCATGAACTTCCACCAGAACAAATGAAAAGCTTTTCGTACCATTCGAGAATAATCCCTGAATGTTCAGTATTTCAAAAAGTTCAACTTCTTTTCCTATTTCTCTGAATACCTACAAAATTTGATTACCTATTGGAATCTCTATAATTTGATTACCTAATCCTATTGGAATCCTATTGGAATCTCTACCTCATCTCGTATAATTACAGTTCACTGTAATTATACGAGATGATGCAATAAGTTCAAATTTTAATCGTGAGGGAAGCCTGAATAGCTGCTGCCCGTTAACATCGACATCAAACATGTGATCAAGACGGAACACTGAGTCGCTTTCGAGATCTCTTGATCGAATTTGCTTGCATAGATTATGAATGTGATTCGCTAGCATGAACATATCAGCGTTATTGTTGCCAACATATTTATGAAGATGTTTTTATCATTATATTTATTTGTATTCAGTGTGTGAATTGCCTTCATCGTTTCCATTGGAAAATGTACAATTGCTTTATACAGATATCAATAAAAGAAAAAGTATTCATTGAAAGACAACTGTTCACATGAACGTTTCTCAAAAATTGTTTCTGCGTTTTGCACAGATATGCGATTGGTTTGAAATGAATGAACATAATCTGAAGCCATTCTGAACCGTGACGAAAGAATAAACCTCAAGACGGAAGTCAATTTTATGGCCAAATAGCTCTGATGCTATGAACAACATAACATAAAAACGTCATCATATTGGTGAGAAAACGCATGAAAGACGCGTGGAATGGAACACTTCGTAGTAATGGGCAAGAACCGATCGAAAATTGCAGTTCATTGATCACTGATTAGATGGCATGATCACTGAACTGGAGGCGAGATCACTTCGTTGAAGTTGAGAACATCCGATATCAATGAGTGGATTCGACGGGTAATTTCCACCATTCCGCGAGATATGTTCCAGCATTGATACCGTACTGAGTGGTTGTCTTTTTTTGACCAAAATCAAAAAATTGGAACACGACGGGAATGTGTCCGATTGTGATAATACCAGTGCATCCAGCTCGTTTGTATTCGATGATAGTACAGTGCTCATCGTGAGACAAACTGCAATTATCGCGTCATTTGTTCAGTTATTAGTCAAGCGTGAGAGTGAATCATAATCAAAAATCTATCGCTCTTCCAATGTGACTTTCATACGAGAAAATCGAGTGCGAAATTTTACTCCATATAAATGCTTTACGGAAATTGTGGAAATTCTTTAAATGCTAATCTAATTCAGCTCTAGTAGCACCAACTGTTACTTTTGCTTCAAATTAAAGCCACAGTGATCAATGAGCGAAAAAATACGCGCATATAAACCTGAGTGGATTAATGACAATGAGAATGAGACTAGAAACACTTTTTGGAGAGTGACATACGACTAAAAGTTTTTCACCGTTAAGGACATGAAGAAAAAGCATCGTGTTTGAATCGACCTCGAAGCTACTAGATCCATTATAAAGTCAGAGATCCGATTGGTTAGGCAGAGGATAATCCAGAAAACAGTGAAAAAATAAAAAATAAAATGATAGAATACATTCAACAGCTAAAGTTGGTGCAAAATGAAAGACGTATTTGTTTTGTTCATTGACAATGTGACCGATTATTGAGCGACGCTTTCCTCGGGATAAGTATTCGAATTGAAATGGCGGACTTCCATCACGATTCACTACTGCAATTAGTTTTCAAGGTAACATTAGAAATTTATTGTGAGTGCACTACACTGAAACAGTCATTCAACAGAAATTAATGCATTATGAGTCCAATTAAAATTCCCTCTCTGAACAGCTCAATGATGTGGTCCTCACTGGACTCATGTGGTTCTAATTCTAGATCAGCAGTGCTGCGAATTACAGGTGCTTTAATAGATTTGGTCTCAGCCCAAGCATTTTTCAGATGTGTATCAAATGCTTACGGATAGAAATTCTAGACATGGAGTATGAAACCAGAAGTCGTGCTGAAATGGTAAAGAAACATGGAAAAGCAAAAGCAGGAAGTTCAGAGCTGTTCCTACTTGTAAACTGTGCACATTGCAAGTCAGGATTAGACGCGAAAATTGAACTGAACGATTTCGAGACTGTAATCGGTAGTCCGGCAGCGATGCGATCGATTGTTTCACTTAGATCCGGAATGACGGTCATCAAAAAATTCCGGTTCGCCATCACCAATTGCCATTCGCCGGCAAGCATCGCCGCTGGCACTGTCTGGCAGACAGGACATGCGTCGATGAACTGCAGCAAGATCGTTGTTTTTTGGTTCTTATGCGAATAATTAAACGAGTGAAATGCGGATCTCATTTATACAAAAAGAAAAGCATCGAGTTTGAATGGATCTCGAAGCTAGACGCATTGTAAAGTCAGACATCTAAGTAGCTAGGCAGAGGATAAGCTGAAACGTAAATGACTGATTACGGTTGAAATCAAACTACCTGATAAAGAGATCGTAATGTATTTGTGGCTTTCTCATCCACCTGAAAGCTATACTTCACATTTTGTGCTAACGACTCACTCCTTGGTAACGTTATTCCGGATAGAGCCTATAAATGAAGTATATTCATTCACAACTCCATATGAATTTATTCATCTCTGCTGTCGCTGTTATCACATTGTTCCTTTGGTGAATGCTTAATGTTTATTATGATTTGGCGGTCACACAGATGCAACATAATGTTATGGTGCTTTTTTTGGTAGCCAATCGGCGATAGTTTTCATAGCACTCATAGATTTCGGATGTGTGACTGTGGTAGGATGTGATATTCAATTCACCTAAGATTTTTCTAATCACTATTTTGCGGAAACAACGTTGACCATCTTCATTTTTTGATCAATCTCAAAATTAACTCAAATGTTAATACTTTTCAAGTGAACCTACATGAAGGATTAATCGCTAGAAATTGTGTTTCATCAAAAAAAATCGAATAGGTCAATTTGAATTTGCTGACATTTCGAACAAACAAAGTCTTTCCATTTTTCCAAGCAGCTATTCGAATAGTCACAAAATCGAGTGATGATTATCAGCTTATCAGCTATCAACTACGTGAATGATCATGACCTAACAAAACAATACGATGAAACTGAATGTTCTTAGGCACCTTCTCAGCATACGCTCTCAGGAAGAGCAAGGTTGATCGTACAAATTGCTCTAGAGGATCCGTTTGTGCACAAAGTATACCGTTTGGAATTAGCAACACATTTAGCAACACATTCAACAAAATCCATTGATTATAGCTTCGTCGCTGGATCATCTCATTATTTCACAGATTTTTCCATTCCAAATAGAAAATAATTTCAATGCTTCAATGCTCTGAAAACGAATACCTTATTACGTTGCAAATATTTGAGAATAAATTTCACCCATCACAACAATCCAAAAATTCTGACAAACTCATACGGCAAAATATGACAAAGAAATTAAAAAAAGAAATTTTATGACACACGAGATGCTCTCAGATCAATTGGAGGTCGATTGGTGACTACTGTTGAAGTGAAATTAACTACTAAGAATTTTTTTCTGACGATCTTTTCAGACCACAAATAATTCGCAGGTGCATTAAGCAGCACTTGAATGCTCGCTGACCAGTGATTCATAGATTACTGGGAGCAATCAAAGAATAGCGTTTAAACGAATAACCAATAATAACACTACATTAACATCAGGCTCACCTGTCTATGCTGACTGCTATTTTAATAGAGATAGGGAACTGACTACCATCAATTAAGCTTAATGGAAAACTGGTTGTATATAGTCAACAATAGCGGATGAATGAAAGGATGGGGATATTACTAGATAAATGCCATCCATTCCATTCTTTCAATATCCGTTTTTATTCGACTCTGTTAACGGCTGTCATGCACTCAACGAAGAACGACGATTATCATGATTTGTCCATGAACGACAACAGCATACGATTCGTTCAATTGATGGCTCTATGAATGGATGACCGAATAACCAGTCAAAACCAAAAGTGAAAGCCTGATATTACTATTATATTGCTCACATCACCTTTGTTACTCTTATTCATTACTGTCACTTTCACAATTGTTGCTCTCATTGTTGCTAATAGTATAAATTTGAATTTATTAACTTCACGTCAATAAATTCAAATAGTATAATTGTTAATAGTATAATTTGATCAACCAATTAACTTCACGTTAATTCTTCACTTGATGAACATACATAAATAGGTCAATATTACAACTCCGCTGTGTTATAGGGCTATGACAGATTATAGCTCTGTGGCTATAGATTTAAAGTTACAATGGGCCAATGAAACATTCCCAGTGAATGGGCTCTCATATAACAAGACGTTGTTCATGAGAAAAGTCGCGAATAAGAGTTCAGCGCCTCGTTCTCACCGGAGCTGATGAGTTTCCATTTGCTCAGCGTTTCGTAATAACTGTGTGTACATTGAAGCGAAATAAATTCATTCACAAAATTTAGATGCGAATCACGGGCAATTACCTCAAGAAATCAGTTCAGTCAACGCTTAAGGAGCACATCGCTAAAAAGAGGACAAACCGAAATGAGGTTTTCATCCTCATCGTCGTAACAAATGCGTGCTGTGCTGACTTATACTTAATGATTATGTCGTTATAATTGTAGCAACGATGCCCTTAAAGGCGAAAATTTTTGCAACATTTCAAATTTCCCCGCAATGAACCTTCTCACTCTTCAAATGTCATATAACAGCATGATACGTATCCAAAGGAATCAACTTTGCATAACATAATAAGATAGAAATGTTTATATATGAATTTATGGAAAATTTATAACATATATAATACAATCAAGTTATTAGAACAATAGCGATCAAAATATGACAAAAATAAAAAATTCAATGCGTAGACCACGATATAAATGAACAAATAAATATTAGTTTCATAGGACTAATCGAAAATTCTATGGAACTTTGTCAAATCTCTTCAATCAACTGTTATAGCACAACCAATAGCACAATGTCAAGATTTCGAAAATCCCAACCTCGGAATTATATCCCAGATTCGTTTTTCAACCCAGTTTAATTGAAACGGTCATAGACGGAGGTCAAAACAGCCGTAATGGCGAAAGATGGAGTAAGAGTGATAAAATTAGGAAAGTTTTTGCGCACTGCTTTCTGACCTAGTGAGAAAAACTACCATACAATGATCTGTTCATTCACTGCGACTGTCATGGTAAATCGCAAATGTTACTTGAACATAAATGAATTGAGAATGGTTGACATGCAATTCAAGATGATCATATGACCAAAATTGAATAAAATATCGGGATTTAACAAATCCCTAGGTCTCAGGATGTCTCAAAATACAAATCCTACGATCAGAATACAACAGAAGGGATCCCGTACAGACATCACACAGTGTAAAAGAGATAATGCAATAAGTAAAATTAATTAAGAATAAATCGTCGAACTTTCAACACGAACAAATTAGAAATTACAGCATCTCAAAACATTTCCATCTACCACAACTAGATCCATACAGAACAAATACGTCAATGATATCATCAAATGATTCCAACTAATACAATTTCACATGATAGTGCATTCACTAACAGCAAAATCGAAAATGCCGAATCTTTTTTTCACATGCGGTTTTTTATTAAGAGAGGATGATTAGTAATGACAGAAACATTAGTAACTTCAAAGAGAATGCCATCAAATAATCAACTGAACATTAGGCACAGAAACAACTACAACAATGAGAAAAAAAACAGCAACTTATTATCAACGTGGTGACTGAGAAAACAACGCAATAATCCAAATAAATTAGACTTCTAACGGACAATAATCACATATCTTGAAAATAATACAAGACGAAATTCCACAGCAAGTTCCTCCATAAAATATTTCCGTTTCAAATACGCATAACAATCCATAAAATTCTCCATTCATTCAATACTTTCACTCGAACAAATCAATGCAAAACATTTTTTTTTCTCACACCGTAAGAACGAACATCGTAAAGTTGTTTCTCTGTTCTTTAGTTGATCTGCATAAGCATTTCCGCAGTCAAATTTGACTCGTTTCCCGAGTCATTAAAGAGAATGAATTATTCAAAAGGAACACGGCAATAAATAGAACATGAAGGAATTCTCTTCGAACGTGCACGCTTTCTCGCATTAAAACAGCAGAAATTCAACTGAGAAATTTTTGAAGAAATATCTAGTGCAGAACAATGGTAAAACTAATTGAATTCACAAACTAGGAAGAGTTAGTTCAAATTGCATAAACTGAAATAACCATAACTCTACTAAAAAAACAATAAATACGGATTCACTAAGCACTTACTTTCACAAGACAACAGCAACGATAAGAGAGTGAAATCAACAAACAAACTAACTAATACACACTAAACAACGAGGTATCAAAATAAACTTTCCCTTCTTTTATATTATTTACAACCGCATTTCGAAATAGTGTACACGTTTTTAATATGATAATACTACATAAAGAATGGAATTGTAAATTTTTCTAAAGGCGAATATTACGTGAATTTCGAATCCTTGCATTCTTGTATTCGATCAAAATTCCATCTGAATAACTCAAACATTTGAATGTCTCATTTGGGCATTCCCACTTTCAGTTCAGTTGTTATGTTCTTGACATTATGAAAATTTTCACTGATTCATTCGAATCTTTCGAGATCGATGATGCATTTCAATTCTTATAAACTCAGCAAAACATCACCGTTCAAAATTCAAATACTTCAAATATTGTTTTTTTTTGGATAAAAAAAACCTCAATAAAAGTCCACAAAAACATTGTCTTTCAGTTATCATTGGCAAATGCAAAAATTTCTCGAATAATTCGTTTCCATGCCACATTCAAGTTCATCTTTTACAAACATCGTTTAATGGTCGCTCCAAATCACTCAGGCAGAATGAATCAACTTGCGCGAATTCAGAAGTTGAATGAGGCTGGATCTGCTGGCGGTACGGTGTCTTCCTCATCAACTTCTTCAACTTCATCACCAGCAAAATAATTCTCAATAATATCAAATGCTTTCACATATATTTCCAGATTTGGACTCCTGCAATCATCAATTGCGCATGATTCTCACGACCATTCAATATATCAAGTCGAGCTCATTAATTTGAAATCATGCACTTAAAAATAAGCCACAAAGCAGCTCGAAAGTATTCCATCAGAACTAGTCCGAGAATGTGCAACGCATTTCTAAACTTCCCAAATTTCTGCACTATCCATAATCAACGCTTGAATGCTTATTCTGTTGCATCGAAATTTCATTATCCAGATATCTTTGTTCTTCCTAAGCTAATCCTCTGTATTAAACGATCTCTTATTAAAGCCTTGGGGATTTCAGTTTAATTTCACTGTTTCTAAAATAAGAAAATAGCTGAAAAGATGAAAAATAAATGAAATGAAAAACGAACTGCTGCAGAAATTCGAGTTTCTCTAATCCTCTTGCTTCTTCAACGAGCGCACAATATGGGTTGATGCCTGTTTTTGCTGAAGAAGAAAAATAAGAAAGAAGTAATATAGGGAAAATCACGTTTCTTAAATCATAAAGCTTTGGAGGAACAAAAAACAACAAGCACACAAATAAGAAAATCACTTACATTTACTCCGAATATTTTCACCATGTCGCAGAATATTATCGAGAGCATTTAAAGTAACTTTGACTATTTTTGGCTCCATCACAGTCAAGAGATCACATAACGGTAATATGATGCCTTCGCGAACCAATGTCGCCACCTGAGACCCGTTTCCTCCACTTAATGCATTACTTATCGCCCAACATGCCTTCAAAAAAATCAACCTTCTTGCTCACTTGTTCCTCACTGCAGTCTCAACCCATCACTCACCCACCCCTCTTATCTTCAAAGAAGGAAGAAAACTTAATATTGAAGATTTTTTAATTTTCATCACTTAGAAGAAGAAATTCTTCGACTTCTAAAATGAATGCATCGCATTATTCACCGAATTGACAGACAGCTTATGACATCTGCAAATCCCTTGAGATGAGAGAACAACGTTGATCGTAATTGAAAAAACAAAAGAACAATTAGAGCAACGCTCGCCCACCTCTTTACGCGTTTTGAAATCACCCGATGCGAGCACATGAATGAGTGATGGTAGAATATGCGCGTCGATGACGGCTTGAATTTGTTTTCGATTTCCGGCGAGAACATTTGATAGAGTCCAGCAAACCTCCTTCTTCATTGCTTCATTGCCAGTCAACAACAATTTCTGCAGACATTCCAGCGCTGAACAACTCAATACCACTGAAATGTTTTCTTTTTTTTTCTGAGCAACACAACAACTCAAATGAATCATTCATTGATGATGCAATTGAATCGAATATTTTTATAGATTAGTGGAATGCAAGGTACGTAACCAATGTTCTTACATTGAATAGAATGCGCATGATTCAAAGGACGATTTCGATACACTGAGCAATATCATTCACAACGGTGCCGCAGTAAACATCGAACATAAAATAATACAGAAACTGTTCCTTCTCGTTTGTCAATTTCGCCGTGGGTTTGCTCTTTTCAAAGAAAAATTAAAATCAAATTGAAAATAAGGAGATGGGAAAATTATCAGAATAGCCATGGGGTTGGATGAAGCTGACCAACCTTGTGTCTGTTGATCCGTACCAGTAACGATATTACCGACTGCCCTAAGCGCGTTCGCACTCACTGTTGCATTCGGATGCAACAGCAGTTCGACGAGCCTTCGAACAACGCCACTTTGAACGACCATTTCGATGTGTGCATTCGGGCCTTCACTTAAACTCGCGATCGCTCGGCAGGCATCACCAACAGTTGATGCGTCTTGATTGAATAACTGTTTACTTAACGCCGGCAACGTTAAGGATACCTGAAATTGCAAAAAAAAAAACAATTTCCAACTCCATCTAAACACCGAACGAAATGCGTAACTTATCATCAAATTTTCATATTAGCAAAAATTTTGCTTGGAAAATATTGAGGTTAGAGGCCGGTAAAAATGGTCGAGTAAAGGAGAGTAGGTTGAAAGTGAACAAATATTCACTTTATTGAAATCAGGAGGCGGGTTTTTACCACGACACAAATTTGATATACTCCATACGGCGCTTCGAATTTCTGTTGGTTTTGTACTCCTATAATTTTTTGGCACTATAAAAACGACAAATACTTTTGTGAGAATAAGCAAATTTCCATAATACAAAATGATCACCACTTTGAAATTTCAATA
Source organism: Anisakis pegreffii (assembly GCA_035041965.1). Lineage (NCBI taxonomy): Eukaryota > Metazoa > Nematoda > Chromadorea > Rhabditida > Anisakidae > Anisakis > Anisakis pegreffii. The sequence continues at coordinate 93,586 of JAPYMA010002364.1, forward strand.
TGCGTTCGAGTTTTAAAACGCTCATTCATCCCATTTTTCATTTCATTCCACTTGCAAACTTCGCTTCTGTTTGTTTGCTATATGTAAGAACAAAAATTCTCAAATTTGCGAATTCGCTTGAATCAGTGATCACTTTAAAAATCGATTAGGGAAAAGACAAATAAATCAACCGACGTATTCAAAATCCGAAGAATGACTGGTATAACATCAAGTGATAGGCATAAATCCCTATACGTGCATTGATCACCAGCAATGTTGCCAATGGCCATCAATGAACGTTCCCTCAGTTCAGCATCATCACTTCTTAAATAAATCACTCTTTCAACATATCAACCTAAATGTGTCATTTTAAACCAATGAAGACTTGCTCATTTTCTCGAGGGCATTACGACAGCAATATTTATCCGTTCAGTGAATTGCGGCTCATCGAAAGAACGCTCGTCAACTTTTCACTCAAAATGAAATATTTCACTCGAAGATGCATGAGAAAGTAATCCATCTTGAGAGCTCATGAATGAACGGAGGTTCTGACAACAACACACGATGAGATTCACGTGTTCTCGGACGAACAAACAAAAACAATTTGCAAAACGAATACAAAAACAATTACGTCACAAAAATCAATTTGAAAGAATCGATTTTCTTTCATAAACAACCGCAGAAATGTTTTTTCATTTGTTATGTACTCTACTTAATGGATACTTTACATTCAAATGCGATCAAGTGTAATTGAATGCATATGTACGAATCAAAGTTTAGACCTAACTAATCTATCCAACTATCCGCATCACATTTTTAAATTCAACAACAGATATCACAAGGGAACAATAAATAAGACAACGTTTTATTTCTGGCTGCTAGCGCTGTTCTCTTTCTGAATCGCATAAACTCTTCGTTAGCCATCATTACTTTGCACTATGAATTTGAAAACTTGCCTACTGCTGACGCTTCACTATCACAAGAAACATGGGATGCAGGCATTCAACGCACCCACAAAATATGGTTGCAAATATATTAATGTCAGCGTGTAAAACTTCAAAGAAACTCACGATAGAAGTTGGATTAAATGCGGTAAAACACCGGAATGCACAACACATTGCGTATGGGACGAAGTACCAGCCACAATAGTGCCAACAATAGAGACTGCATCACGACGCACACTCAACGATGAACTGTTCAATAAGGATACAAGTCGATCCACCAATCCCAACTCGATCACTTCGTCAACTGGAGCATCCGTTTTATCTACAAATTACTAGCATAATGATATTTTGACATTCATAACCTCTTTTCAAGTCTAGTCCAATAAAAACCTTAGCACCTTTCGCAATAAATTTTGCGGAATGTTCTCATCTTTTCACACATATCATTCAATCACACAGCGTTGACTGAACTAAAGTTATTTCATGGAACTGTCTTAGAACACGTAATCGAAGCTCATCAACGATACAAAGAGAAAATTGTATCGACAAAGAATGGGAGCCGTTTAGACAAAATCTAGTAGAAATGAAAGTATGACAATGGAAAATTACCGCTACAAAGACGTCGCCTGAATAAATGCATTGCACTCTCTTGAGCGCACTGATCTGTCGAGAACAATTTTGCAAGATTCTTCTCATTGAATATATCGAGGGGGTCGTTCTGAAACGTGAAATTTATAAAACTCGTTTAAGATAAGAACTTTTTGAAGAAAATTTAAATCCAGCAGTGGTTGCAAGATTCACGAGTCTAGAACAGATTCCACTTTTTTATTCTGAGAATGCTTTGAGAACGGTTTGAACCTCCAGTGGATTCAAATGACTTTCACAATGTGATTAGTGTGAGAAATAAAATTTTGATACTGCTATTTCATACCATAGATTCATCTTCCTCACACGCTGAACTGTCGGCATTTTCATCGATATTTCGGCGTTTACTGATTTCATTATCTCGTTTTTGTTTCCGTAATTGTGCGGTGTTTGTTTCGCGTCGTTTCCGCATTTCCACCGATGTCATTCCTAACATTTATAAACTCATTATTTCTTGACGATCTTAATCAACAAAGAATTTTATCAGAATCTGACAAACACTTCAAAACTATCTACTCCTACCGACAGGATTTAACTCAAAGTAATGTAATAAAAGCAATTATATTGCTCATCTGTTTCAGGCCTTCCATAAACTTTACCGGTTTTATAATCAAAATTTTAAAAATTTTGAAAATTTGATAATTTTGAATGCTGATTATTCTAATCGATCTATTAGTTCCGTAGGCAGCATGAGAAGCCAAATTCTCGATCTTCTTTAATCATACAACCACTTCTTTCCTCAGCATAAGTACTCGTGCAATTCTTATTAATCAACGCATGCTTCTGATGAATCTTGTTTCGTTCCAGAGTAATGCTTCAGTTTTTTTTAAAGGTTTAAAACGTCTTCATAAGCCTTTTTAAAAGGCTTATGATATGCGTGAACTCACAGTTGCCACATTAAGAAACGCATGGAACAAGGAGACAGTCAAGTTTTTGAAGTGACAGGTATAGCGAATATTACCTTTATTTTTATACATTGCTTCGCGCGATCCACCTGGCGAAAGCGCATCTACAGGAGATGCGAACATTGTTTCGTCACAGCTCATTATGAACCGAAATACAATGCCAAATATATTATATACTGATTACGTTCAGTAATTTAAACTGAAAAAATACATTAATATTATTTACGATTAGAAGCTGAATTGTAATCAATATTCAAATTAATGAAGTGCACGGAAGAACTCATTTGCAAGTAACAATTCGTTTCTGCTGTTTATTTGTTCAAACAAAACCACTGAACAATTTGCTTTCATTTCAGCTGATTGCGAGGAAGAGGTAAATAGGAACGCAAATCAATAAAGTTGAAAACGTTACAAATTCAGAAGAGATGACACTGACGATCGCAAATATTTGTGGCTTCGAAATAGTTTCGAGAAGAACGCATATGCGACGAATCAGATTGAAATAATCAAAAATGTATCTGTCGATAAACTCATTTAAAATTCTATTCACAGTATACTACCTCCACATGAGCTGAAAACGTATAGCAAATTATTTTTCGAGTTCAAGCAAAACAAATTTTCGATTGTTTACGAACGAATCATCGATTTTGGATTTCGCTGAAGGTCAACTGATTTAGTTTAGGTGGAATCAACACAATCTAATGAAATTCTAGAATTTCAACACAACGATTGATCATTCTTTCGCACGTCTAGGAACATGCACGCAGACAATTTCGAGGAGTAAAACAGCAGCAAAGCTGTTTCGAAATCGTCAAGGAATAATAATATGAAGACGTTTGCGTGAAAATCATTTGATGAAAATAAAACATGTCAATAGAATGTGTCATATTCTACCAACATATGAACACGCATTGATGTGTGTGCTTTCTTCGCTCATGACAGTCACTATGCTCTAAACGAATTGATGCACTGCCAACTCTACTCGAATGTGTTCGCATTCAAACACTATAACTATCCAGCACCTTCTCTGAATGAGATCTTTCGAATGAGATAGATGGATACGAGACATTCTGTTCGAGCAGATGAATTCCGCAATGGTGCTGATCAAACGGCCGAGAATCTGAGGTAGGTACACAAGAATACGTATTTGTTGGATGAGAGATGCGCATTTCCTGGGCTATACGTAAACTTGTAAGGATGTGTCTTTTCAAACAGAATATCTTGATCTCACCCGGCACTCCATGGTTCAGATCGTCGTTCACTTACAGCTCATCGTCAGTGCAAATGGAATTTGAGAAGTACCTTCTCAGGCCTGTCAGTAGGCTCTTATTTACAACAAATTCATTGTTTCATCATATGATGAAGAAAGCGAGCAACACAAAAAGTACGTACCGTATTACTTTGACTGATTCCTCTCCCTCCCGAACAGAGTTTTCTCTCAGATAGGTCTTGATGTTCGCCAGGGATTCGTGAGTTTTTGAGAGTATCGTACATTTCTTTGCGATGATTTCACACATTACAAAACACTTAACAAACTGATTTTTTAACATTTAACAAACTTATTTTTCATTTAACAAAGTGAATTATGCCGAGGTAGATATATGAGAATTTATAAAAATTGAAAACATAAAAATACAATAAATCAAGCTTCAACACTGATTTCGAAAATGAACATTATCCTTATTTCACATTCAAAGAAAATCTTATGGATGCCCAAATGTATCAACAGACAACCTCACTCCCAGAATCTCTCTTAAGATAGAATTGTCCTGCAGCAATTAATAATTTCCAACATTTTCCGAAAGTTTCACCACTTTTATGAAAATTCAATTCGACAAAACGACATTTTAAATCATTGAAACATAATTTACAAAAGTTTTCAGCTTAAGGGAGGAAAGCATTAACGTATTGTTTATAATGAAGTCAAATGAGGTAATAATGAACAAAAGAAGGGATGCAAATAAAACGGCATGAATTTGACAGGAATAATACGAAATGTTTTAAAATTCGATGAAATGTTCGAATTTTATATTCTTCTTCAACATATTTTATCATCCTAATCAACGTCCCCCGATCAAAATCTGATTATGATTTCAGCTTTTCATGTCTTTTCTCAACAAATTTCTTGTCGATCACTAGTCGTAAGGATGTTTTTGAGGGAGTTTCGTACATTTCATTGCAGATGTTTTCACACATTACAAAACATTTAATAAGTTGATTTTTTAACATTTAACAACTTTCTTTTCCATTAAAAACAAAAAACAAAACAAAAGACAAACATTTACAAATGATCACAAATTCCGATCACAATCGAACAAATCGTCTCCTTACTCTTGTTTTATACATGATCACTTTATAGGCCATAGATCACTTTATAGCCTTACATACATGGCCTTTACATATATAGCTTTATGTACGTATAGATACACAGTTTTATATATACGTTCCACGACCAACCTGACATTACCGAGCATTTTAAACATCAAACATACCGAACTTATAGATAATATTTTCAAGGAAGCTCACAATGGTTTGATGGTTTTTGTTTGTTAAGCAAGAACGGTTCCATTCGTCAATTTATTAATATAACATTTGAAGAAGCGCTAATCGACAAAAGGAATTTCATGCTAAACTGATTCAAAAAGCCATTTACATATCACCAAAATATTGCAGACATAAGAAATAAACAATTATAGGCAGTTAAACTAACTTTTGATCCTTCAATGACGTATAGATATTCAACACGTTCTCAGGTTTTGCAAAGCTCCTCTTTGAACCGATAATCAATCATTTAATAACTATTGCTAAATTCAGCAAAACTCTTCCGCTAAAATGAAGATTTAAAACACATAAAATTTGCATAAAAACGAATATCGCAATAATCTTCAAACAGACTTCATATAAGTCTCACAGCTTGAGAAAACGAACGTTTTCTAGCGATCAAAACGTTCACTTCCATGTCTTACACCCGCTTTCTTGTCATTTCGGTTGGCGTCGTCATTTTTTGCCATAACGATAGGCATTATATCGTTCTTGCAATTCGCATGCCCTGCACTGGTGTGCACTCCTACACTACAAGACAGCTGAGAAATGATGTAATCACTCCATGCAGTCTTCAAAAAATTATTTAAAAATCTACGAATTCACAGTAATATCCGTAAAATAAGCTAAAAACAAATATGTCAGTCATCCTTGATAAGTTGTCTTGCACAAATTATCCACCTCATAAATCCAACTGCATCGGAACATGCTATTCGAATAAATGTGAAGAATTAATAACAACTGCAGAAAAATGAATGTGAGGGAATCTGTGATATGGCTGAAGTGATTAAGACATTAAACAGATCACAATGGCACTGTTTGAGATTGATAAGCAACATAATAGTAACCATACAGGACGACCGGAAAAAAGCTATTAAGAATGAAGCAGACCGATCCGAATGGCTTCAACTGGATGTAGCGTTAACAATGAATACATGAAAAACAGTCGCTGAACAACATATATACCTTCCAGAGATAATAGGACCTAGAGAATCCGATGGTGGTGAGAAAAGGACATGTTGCTAAGTAATTCTGAGAGCTCGATTAGTTTGAAAACAGTGATTCTAACGTTGCAAACCTTTTGCATATACTGATGAATACAGATGCAATGTACCGAAATGAGCGGCTCATCTGATTGTGAGTGACACTGTTTCAAAAAACCTTCAATATTACACGAACAAAACGTAATTGCCCCATAACATATACGCTTTTCTAAGACTAGAGATCTGGGGACTTCAATAATGTGAGGAAATGACTTTGTTATTGAGCAAACTTGAGTGTACTGTTACTTTAAAATAATGGTTCTGGTATGACAGATCTCTTGTATGCACTCAGCAATGCAAAAACGATGTATTGAAGTTAGCGACTCATCTACGTGAGATAGTTTCAAATATTTCTCAGTATTACTTGAAAATAACAAAATCGCCCGACAGCACATTTATTTTCCTGAAACTAGGGACCTGTGAAATCCGAAAGCATGGAGGACTAACTATCATACTGGAACGAAGGTCAAAATGACCCTGGAAGAGTTAATTGATAAGCAGCATTGAGATCTATATCTTCAATAGTTGATTTCATGACGTTTCGTAGCAAACAATATTTTGATTTACTGGTCAACCATGTACTGAAAAAAGCCGTCAACGATAGTTTGGAAAAATGAGTGCTTGGAAGATGGAAGATACTGCGCTGACGAAGAAACCACACTCTGTAGGTGGTTAATTAACACAGATTCCAGGATAGGAATACGAATCACGTTAACCATTCTCAATTCCTAATTGTGCGTCACTTGTTTATGATTGGATATTCCAGTACTTTTTCACTTTACCAAGTTATTTACAGAAAACTTAGAAGATTACTTAAATGGCCTTCTATATGATATGATCTTCCATTTTGAACATTACAGGATCATTGTCTGAATGAGCAAACCTTATCGTTTCCTTTTCCTGCATTCTCGTTTTTATTTACTGCATCATTCTCGAACAGCTGTCTTTACCGTAACAACGGAATGTTTGTTCGATTTTCAGAATCTTGTTCCTCGTATTTTTCATGTTTCTTTCATTGATGCGTTATGATGTTGCGCAGCAAGCAGTTGATGACTTCGAATGAACAATGCTGACAGACTTATTACAACACCCTTCTTTATCCGTATGCTCGTTTCGTTCATGATTCCAGTTTGCCAGAGCTCTAGTGAGCCAGCCCATTGACTATTCCAATCAATCAGCCAATTTATTATTCAGACTTGTTTTACATGAAATGCAATAATTTGAAATCATTTCTCACAAACCTCCTCACAACAGTTATTCTTCTGATAATACATCTTCGAAAAGGTTTTCTCAATGAAGGTACACTCCTACTTGATGTCCGGAAAAAACGATATCAAGAAAATATATTTGAATTGGTTTTTTAATTTCCTTCAATAATGGATGACACTTCCTTTTAGTAAACTCAGTTTGCAAATACATCCAAACATATCCGGTATTTCTCACGTGTTCTTGCTTACTGCTCATCATTTATATTGCTCGGCTATTTCTATGGAATGCACAAAAGCACGATTTAATGTATTTGCAGAATCTGATTGACTGATATATTCTCATGATTCAATCAAGAACTCATGATTCCTGATTGGATTTGCTACGGCAGCAGCATATGCTTGTACCAGTTCCCATGATATGTTTACATATTTGCATGGCATTCTTTTCGGTGTATGGTTCAGAGGCGCCAATGAGCATGATTAAGCACAGTCTCACATCGTTTCCAAGTCTTGTTCCAGATCCATTTACAACTATTAATTATGATTGCAACATCGTTCTTCTGGTGATTAACTGCTAATCATCCAATTACGACCACTCATAGCAATTTCAGTACGGTCGCCTTAATGCTAACTGCCCCATAGTTATAACTGGTTAGGATCATTTTCGTTCATGGTTAGTATCTGAGTGGTTAGTATCAATATCGTTTATGGTTAGGATCTCAGTGGTTAGCATAACATTCGTTAGTATAATTAGATTTGCTATCGTAATAGCACATGCTTGTACCACTTACCAGGGTATGTTTAGAGATTTGAGAGGCATTCTTCTTGGCATATGGCTCAGATGTGCCAATGAGCATGAATAAACGAAGTTACACACCGTTTCCGAGTTTTGCACGAAGTCCATTTCCAACTATTAATTGTGATTGCAACCTAGTTGTTCTGGCGATTATAATGAACTGCTACTCATCGAATTACTTTGATTCCTAGCACTTACAGTACTGTCCCCTTGATGCTAACTGCCCCACAGTTATACTAGAAATTTCGTTTTCTCTGACTACGAAAAAAAACCTTGTGACATTGAGAAGATGTGGTGAAAATAGCTAAACTCATAACATTAGAACATGACGAAAATAACAAGAGCCTCGCTAATGTTCTGTGAACTGCTACTAATCACTCACTTAGCTGAGTTATTCAGTCCAACAATATGCGCGTATTCTGCTACCGCAATTAACGAAATCAAAAAGACTTTCAAAATCTAAACTCCACCGAAATATCAAGGAAAGAGATTATTTGTAACGTAGTCTGGCAATCTGAAACGAAAGATTACAACTGTTTCAGCACAGTCTGGTTTCCATGCCTTTTGGAAATCGCCTGCATCCACAAAGTGTTTCAAAAATTGTGAAGAAGTTGATTTCTTAAAAGCATCTAACTTTCAGTCTCTACAGCTCAGCCATTTCTAAGATGAGAAGATCTTGTTTTAGCGACACACGGTAAAGTCTTCTACCCATGCGTTCACCAAATCACGGCTACCTAGTTCACGAAAACGATCAATTTTTGAAGGTACAGGTGAGATGAAATTTTATCGAACTACTTTGGTAATACTTGAACGAAATGAACTGATTTCGTACGTGCAGTCAATGGCCAACCCGATGACAATTCCCCCCTGATGGGAAAGGGCGCACGGTGAGTCCGGGAACCCTCGTTACCTAAGCAAATGCCCAACGGCACTACTTAGGCCAACTTACGCGCATTCCCTAGCCCCGGTCAAATTGGCGCCTTTCCCAGGCCGGGATCGCCCATATAATATTTCGGAGAATAAGTGCTAACGATACCCGGGTAAGCATCGCCAGCACATTTTAGGTTAATTCTCCCCGATTCGCCGAAACTGCCGGTAGGCGGGGAACGCCTGTCGCATTTAACTAGACCTAGCCCCTCTTGTTGGTAGCTCGGCAGGTTGGGAACACCTGCGCACTCAAAATCTGATTATTAATATGACCACTGGCTGCACGAATGATAACGAAAAAGAATTTGTTCGAGTCACCCATCAGCAACCCGACTCTCATGGTGAGCGGTCCAGGCGAACTTTCCAGACCTACCGTTAAGCTCATAAGGCGCTCCATACCCTACGTTTTTCTCAATATCAAATTTTGATTGGGATTCACGCCAGTATAAATATTACCTATGCTCACTGCTAGCTGGTCTATTCTCAAAAAGTCACCTGCATCTCCAATTATCTCCAATAACTTGTATTTTAGATTTAGATTAACCTGGGCGACTCATCTTTGCTAAGACTCACGATCAGAACTAAATGAGGTTTTGAGACTCGAAGTAGGGATGAATCTGAGGAACCGGTTTCCGAAATGATTCTCCCGGAACCTTAGGGACGGTAAACCATCTGTGCGAGCGCTCATCAATTAGCTGAATGATTTAGAAGCATGATTAGATAGAATTCTGGGGGTGAAAGAGACCTTGAAACTTTTGAGAGCATTCAGGTAAAACAAGAGCGACGAAGAACATTTCTGACAGAATTTGGTAATGTAAATCAAAAATTTTTTCAAGCAACGCCACTCAAACATCCTTGTAGACTCTCGACAGAAGGAACTAAGTTAATCGTGAGTTCTCCGTGTTGCTTTTAGAAGAGTGCAAGCTTAGGACCACCAGATACTGCACTAATAGATTGTCAATTTATTGTTTCCAGCCTGAGCGTTCAAAAAATCACAAAACTTCCGGTTCTTCAGACGATGGTCAATGCAGAAGAAAACAGTACGTTACAAGCGGTTAGATCACAGACGTTCTAAGTATGCGGCGACAGTCGCTTAAAATCATTTGAGAGAGTCTGAGTATACGGAGACGAAGATAACGCCCTGAACAAAGAAAATACGTAGCAACAACGAATTTACCGCCAAATTATGCCCATTTCAATCTACTCACCCCCTCACTTAATATTAAGGAAAAATTCACAAAATTGCAATCAAGTCACACCAAAGCTACTTTCCAGTTAGGTCAACTCATAGTCACGCTATGACAAAGCTCATATTTTCAGTTAACTGCAAGAAATTGAATCGAAATCAGAACTGTGACAAAATCACCTGAAACCACTTCTCAAAAAAAGTATTAATAATAAACTCCGCATTCTCAGCATCGAAGAGAGGAAGACAATTCTTTCAGTACCTTGCTTCCAAGTCTTTTAGCAATCGTCTTCATCCACACAAGGATCTTAAAGAAAATTTCTCAAAAATTGCAACAAAGTTGATTTCTGAAAAGCATCTCACTTTTAGTCTCTACAGCTCAACCATTTCTAAGATGAAAAGTTTTATGTTAGCGGCTCAGAGGAAAGTCTTGCCCCCATGCGTCAACAAATTACAGCTACCTGCTTCAACCTCAGCTAGAAATACAAGTTTCCGAAAACGATCAATTTTTGAAGGTACAGGTGAGATGAAATTTTATCGAACTACTTTGGTAGCACTGGCGATATATAATAATTATACTGGCAAGGGAAATGAGGATAATACCAATCGAACTGTATGGATGCCAATACGAACCTAGCAGTAGATAAGCTTCGGCGAGTAACCACAAACACCAGAGAGATTTATCAATTTTGTACTACATTCAGTAATACTTGAACGAAATGAACTGATTTCGTACGTGCAGTCAATGGCCAACCCGATGACAATTCCCCCCTGATGGGAAAGGGCGCACGGTGAGTCCGGGAACCCTCGTTACCTAAGCAAATGCCCAACGGCACTACTTAGGCCAACTTACGCGCATTCCCTAGCCCCGGTCAAATTGGCGCCTTTCCCAGGCCGGGATCGCCCATATAATATTTCGGAGAATAAGTGCTAACGATACCCGGGTAAGCATCGCCAGCACATTTTAGGTTAATTCTCCCCGATTCGCCGAAACTGCCGGTAGGCGGGGAACGCCTGTCGCATTTAACTAGACCTAGCCCCTCTTGTTGGTAGCTCGGCAGGTTGGGAACACCTGCGCACTCAAAATCTGATTATTAATATGACCACTGGCTGCACGAATGATAACGAAAAAGAATTTGTTCGAGTCACCCATCAGCAACCCGACTCTCATGGTGAGCGGTCCAGGCGAACTTTCCAGACCTACCGTTAAGCTCATAAGGCGCTCCATACCCTACGTTTTTCTCCATCTCAAATTTTGATTGGGATTCACGCCAGTATAAGTATTAAATACGCTCAATGCTACCTAGTCCGTTTCCCAAAAATCACCCGTGCCACCAGAAACTGACTACTTTCAATAACTTGTACTTGAGGCTTAGATTGGCCTAGGTGGCTCTTGTTTGCCACACGCACAGAAACTAGGCTGTACCTCATGCCACCTGAGTAACATCCCACCAATGTGAAAACTAGATAAGCTGTTGAGACTCAATTAGAGGTGTTTTGGAAAAGAATGCTCGGAACTTTAGTGGGACTAAACCATCTGTGCGAGCGCTCAACGACTGGCGGAATGATTTGGAAGCAGGACACCTTTGGATTTGTTGAGTTCTACCAGACAGTCTACGCTAGCCCAACGAAAGACACCTAAATTAGAGGCTATGGACATAATGCAGGTTTATACAAGCTTAGTCAGACTTGAAGTTAGTTCACGTCTAAATTAAGAACAAGGCTGTATTAAATCATCCTCACTCAAGACCGCATTGAAATTTGAGGCATACTTAGAGCTGTGATGAAAAAAATTTTTGTCCAACCTAAGTCCAAATAGAACTTAAGAAAAAACCTTTTACTTCAGTTTAACTATGCACTTTACACTAAGCCTCAAAGGAATTGTCCAAGTCTCACTATCTAAATGCTTAAACTGTTAACTAAGCTAGCAATTAATTAAGAGTCCAGCGCGCATTCAATAATCAAAGTCCACATCGGGGGAGGGAATGAAGATGGTGCCCAACAAGAAAAAAAAAGTGAATTTTAGTTCATTGGGTGGGTCGTTTGGTCAATATAATGTTGAGTCCAAGTCCCTACCTCTGGCTCGGAAGATAGTGGGTCATCACGTGCCACATCTCTTCGTCGCCCTACCCAAAACAATCATTAAAAAATTGCATAATTACGAATTCTTAAAAGATACAATCCTATTGAAACATAATGAAAACAAATCATTATAATATATAAATCACATTATTAACAAGCAAAGATAATAAACACATCACATTAACAATATCACATTAATAACAAAGATAACAAAAACTAAAAACAAAACAGTTCACAAAATTCTCATCCTAACCGGGCCCTCGCCTCTGAAAGGGGGGGGAGGGGTCGACGTGAACTTCAAACTGATTCAAAGTACCTTTAATGTTAGGGCTAACGTTTATACGTGTTGAATTCCCCAATCAAAGTCTTGAGTATATGACAGTACTACATTGAACAATAACAACAACACAACTACTAACACGATTTTACAATTACAATAATAAATGTGTATGTCACCTAAAAAACCCCCCCACTTAAACTCCTAGCGTCGTGCTTGTGCAAAATGTCAGATAATATTAAGCGAACAATAAGAAATTTTAAGATCCAATACAACAAACAATACAGCAAACAATACAACAAACACTGCCATATACTCTTATCATTATTTTCAATATAAATGACGAATTTTTTAAACAAATAATCAACATTTACAAATAATTTACAAACAATCAACATTTACATAAATATTTACAAATAAGATATTTACAAATAATCAAGATTTACATAATATTTACAAATAATCAATATTTACATAATTATTTACAAATAAATTATTTACAAGCGTTTCACAATATGCAATATATTTACAATATTCACAAATAAACAAATAAATTAAAAAGGAAGCATGCAAAATGTGGCCACCGACCACGTCTCAATTTTATTTCGTTTCCCTAATAATTCCAAAGAAAGAAAAATGAATAAATTAAATGTGGTCATACGACCACGGCTCATTTATTAAGGCCCTATATTAAATAAAGAAATTGAACAAAAGATGAAAAGGGGATACCCCCAAACAGGCCTGAGCGCTTCCATGCGCTGTGACGTTACTGTAGAAATGTTTTAAAAAATTTTAATAATCCATTTGTCATTAAATTATAATAATCCACCGTAAGTCGCTATTAATTTTTTGTTGTTAATATTTTGTAATTTTGTAATATTTGTAATCCATTGTAATTTCTAATCCATTTTGTAATAATAAATAATACCAATGATAATAATAATAAACAATAAATTTGATATTTGCCCTCCTGCGGGCCTGAAGATCCCACGACATAGTAATAAATCCTGAAAACGATGCAATGTATGTCTATTGTTAGGAATGAACCACTATAAAATGAAAACAGATACGATATCATACGATAAAATGGATACAATATCATAAAATAGATGCACTGAACCAGTATAAAATGATATAACAGATACAATACTTGATCATAAAGTACAACAAAAACTGAAATAAATTTCGACTGGTGAATGCCAAATGATTGTAAATACTCACCATCAATATAATTCGTTGATGACCGAGAGCCCTATCAAAGGGCATTCCCCTCGCGCATCGGTCATCCTAAAATAGAATTATTTACCAAGAAAAGCAGTCATCATTAATTATGATAAATCAGCACGCCATAATATAACTCACTTCACGTTCACGCCTCACAACAACGCTTCACACCAACGCACCACGCGTACATCCCCAAAAATGATGACGAGTAGAACTGCCACGAGAATATGAACACTTGAATGAAAACAATCATACATATACAATGTGAATGATCGCTACTGAACGCTAACGACGTCTCATATAAGGAATCTAGTCAATAACACTATACAATTGACCTGCTCTGTATAATGTGTCGCCCACACATGCACAAATACACAGTCGCACAGAATTTTCGAGAAAGTTGATCAAAATTTGAGCGAAATTCGAATCAGAAATATACAAAGAAGCTGCATAAAAAAGACACTGCGAGATCCATATATTTAGATGGAATGACTTGGAGATGGGGAGACATATTTCATTTCAAAAAGTGCCGATATTTCCAAGTATGAATAATGACAAGTATAAACAAAACGTGGATAAAACATACTTATGGATCTTCAAACTTAATCAGAGATCTAACCAGAATCACTCGAAGTCCTATAAGAATGATCTAATAAAATCAACACAATATTAACGCGAAAATGATTTGATGAGCTATGTTGCCATCATATACAAGAACTATAATGAAAACACAATGAAAAATCCCCAAGAAGGAGACATCACAGTCATGAGCAGGAAAGCGTAGCAAATCCGCAAAATATCAAGATCATTTGGTGAAGTTTAGCTAAAATACGGGGTGGAGTCAACTGTAAAGCTATCCGGATGGTTTAGCCAATGTCGCCTAGACGGAACTGCATTATGACCCAAAACATTAGAAAACCTGAACGGATTAAAGTGAAACATAATATGAATGACACCCGGTTTTCGAATGAAACAGTAACATCTTCACAGAAAAAATTCTTTTCAGGCTCAAAATCAACCAATATTTTAACCTATCAACCTATATATTTCGTATATTTCGCGCTCGAAATACTGTTAAACAGTTGATCTTTTGTTTATCAAATGAGACAAACGAACAGCTATAGATGAAATGTATAAATGAGACAATAAAAAACAACACCTCCCAACCCACCCACCTCCCTCATCTATTTGACATATTTAGAAACACCTCTCAGCGTACACTATAGAACTTCCTAAACTCAAAGCTAGACCTGAAATGTAGCTCAGAAACAAAATACTAAAAGATCCATAACATGGGTTCGTACCCTTGTCTGCCACGCTAAAACAGACACCACTACCACTATGCTATGACGCACCTACCAATGATCATCTCTATGAAATAAACAAAAATGGATTCGGAAAAATCATCAACCTTCTCTTCCCTTCCTTCCTTTTTTCTTTCAAAAACAGCTGAAATGTTGGATTACTACTTCTCAATGTGCTCCGTAGGACTTAACGAACCTTAAACTAGACCTGAAATGTAATTCAGAGGCAAAGGACAAAAAATTCAAAACCAGGATCGGAACCGCGCCCTGCCGTGCAGTAACAGATACCATAACCAGTATGCTAAGATGCACCTATCATCTACACTCACTATCAAATAGACAAAATTGAATTTGGAATAAATCTCTAACCTTCCCCCCTTCCCTCTTTTTCAACAGCTAGGGTGACAGTCACTACTTCTCAATTTACACTATAAAACTCGAAACTAGACGTCAAATAAAATTCAGAAATAAAAAACAAAAAATTTCAAACTCAAAATCCGAACCTTTTCGCCTTCTTCCGTCGTCCACAACGCCCTAGAACATGACTCAGTTCACTTAAATAAATTTGAAGAAATTTTAACAAATTGTTGTCCAACTAAACAATGATAATCCTATCCGATGCATTTACCCATTTCCCTGGAAGTGAACCCTTTTTCGATTTCACGATTGCATAACTCAACAGCGAAGATTTAGATCTATAGTTTGGATATGACCGCTTGAATGTCTAACCTCCATTTCTTCAATATCTTTGCACTCTCCACGCCGGTATTCAGCACCAAAAATATACGACCTTCAAATTCTTTCGTCGATTCAATAGGCTTGGAAGTGCAGGCATGCGTTCATTCACGAACAACTCTTAAAAGAATCGTTTTTATGTGTTAAACAGCAGAAGAGCTATTTCAAACGATGATAAATTCACAAATTGAAACAAATAATCAGGAATTCAATAGAATGAAGAAGGAGGTACCGTCTGCGATCTTTTCCGTGCAATTCTCTCAGACGAGACTTCCACTTCGACAACGTACGGAGCCCGACGTGTCAACTGAATTAATTGATAAGAATTCATTCGATTGAAAAAGTCAATGTATATTCTGAAAATGAAATAGAAGCCGTGATAAAGGAAAGTGAAAGATGATTGCCTTATAATTTCCATACTATCCATTTCCAATCTAATTGTAAGACCATGCATATGCGCGTGATACTGAGAGAATCGTGAACATTCAATAAATTTAGAAAACCTTCAGGGAATTTTCAAAATTGATATTATCTATAAGTTTTCTGTTCATTTATAAACGAAATACTGCATGAATGAAATACTAGTGAACCTCTCGCTGTTGTTTTGATTGTAGATAGAATTGGAGATATGCGTCGAATCGCAATGTCTGCATACGATGCACTCCAATGATTCGAACACATAAAATGCCTTTTGCTAGAGACTCGGCTCGAGCTTCGAATTGATTTGCCTACAAATTATGCAGTCTATTGCGATCATTTAAAAAAACACCACAATTTTCAATCAAAGAATCGTATTCAAAACCATCGGCTATAATGACTCAAGTTATCTTATTGTACAGTGCAGCAGATTACATTAGGAATATTGTCAGCAAGATGAACATTGCTCGAATTTCGCAATTTACATGAGAGGAGTGCAATGCTCTTCAACTCATTGGAACCATTAAACTCTTCATGATTAAGATAATCCGTCGCTAACCTTTTTTGCCTTCTTCTCTATAATAATTGCTGTCTTCGATTTTTGTAAATTTTTCGTCTTCTAGTTGCTGTCTAGTTTTCTTAGTCGCCCGGAATGCATAAATTGCCTGCAATCAATGGGTGGTGCATTAACCAAAGCCCATACCAACAAAAACAACATGCAACACCGATTAAACCAAATGATGCACATCACCTATTAGAATCACCAAATACTCACAGAATCAACGAAAACTAATAATTAAAACCCCATGATTTTTACCTCTTTCCAGTTTTTTTTTTCCATTCTCCGTTGCGTAATTTATGGTCGAATCCAAAGCTGAGCTGTTCTTCAGCGATCCACGTCCCTGATCCACGCGATCTGAAATCAAATGGATTAGACTTTGAAAAGAAAAATCGGACAATGAGACAGGACGATATTGAACGCATGCGTCCACGAGTGGACGCAGAAGTGAACAACGGTGAGATCCGATGGCTCACCACGCCATCGGATCTCGTCCAACGGGGAGATCATCTCGCCGTTGGATGAAATAAATAAATGAAACAGTAAAAAACAACACCCCCAACCCCACCCCCCCCTCCCCATCCCCCCACCCCCTCCCCACCCCCCTCCCCATCCCCCCCACCCCACCCCCCTCCCCATCCCCCCACCCCACCCCACCCCCTCCCAACCCCAACCCCCAACCCTAAACTAGTTCATTCCTCAATCCTCTCAGATAACACTCCAGAGGATTGAGGAATGAACTCATCCGGCGGTGGCCCACCCATCCCAACCCCACCACCGCCCCTGGAAACATGGAAAAATATCAACTTAATTAAGTCTCACGACTGATTCAATTAGCTGATTCAAATTTTCAACTACCCCGTAATAGTGATGGCATCCAACGGACGTTCGGTCGGAAAAATTCGAGAAATTTCGATCGACATTCCGATATTCGGATTCCAACCGAATAATTTCGAGATTCCGTCGGAATTCCCAATAACGGAATCTCAAAATGTGAATTCGGTTGGAATTTCGAACATCGGAATGTGAAAAGTTAATTCGGTCGGATTCCGACCGAACTGAACTCTCATTTGGATGCCACCACTATTTCTCAAACAAATTTTCCACTATTGTTTAAAAAATTCCCTTCAAACAATATTCATCTCACCGATGTAATGCTATACGAATGTCCGATGCTATAATGTAATGCTAAAGTTTCGTTTTCTCTAAGTGTTTTGGAAAATTGAATAAATTTGATTCTATGGATGGATAATTTATCAGGGATGATAAAATGCGTAATTAACGAAGCGAACAGTGATATAAATATTTTGCATTTTTTGTGCAAAATTTTCGATTTTTTGTTGGATTTTGGAACTTTTTCGGGAATATTTTTTATTTTTCTACACTTACATTTTTTTGGTTATTTGTTCGTCAAGGAATTTTTCTTTGAAATTTTTAGTTTTGCAGTTTTTATATGAATTTTGAAATTTGGGTAATTTTTTGGACATTTTCTAAACAGTTCAAGAATTTTTTTTGATATTTTTCATAAATTGCGACAGCGGAAAACGCAGAATCAATTGAAATGATTCATTTGAAAATCAATTATCGCGGATCGCTTGGATAGCGCAGAATGCTTTTAAATTTTCAAGCGCATTGAAGGAGAAGTATCGCTCTTTGTATCTGAAGCACCTTTCTTGTTTTACTCCCGAATGTCCTTTAATATTCTATTCTATCAGAACATTCAGCTCAAGCGTGATCTTAGACCATAACTTTGTTTGGTTGAATGATTTCGATTTTCACACGATTCGTGCCTTTGAACCGCGCGAAAGGTTTATGTCTGATTGAAGGTTAAATACGAAATCACCAACGATGTCGTTCCATTTCTCGGCTTCTTACAATTCTCAAATGTTTGATATCTTGAAAATTGTTGTCAATGTTTTCGACAACTTTTTCAACACAAGCTATTCTGAAGCATTGGGAACGACTCAATCGGAGTAAACAAAATCACTCCTTTCAATCAAATGAATTCGAAGTACGAATCCAAATACGTAATATTATACGAAATTCAAACACACTCAACAGAGCCGAACATATGAAAGAAATACGAAAAAATACGACAAATACGAAAAGCGAAAAAATTCCAAAAAATACGAAACGACAAAATACTCAAAAAACGCAAATTCTGCATTCATTTCAGACGAATGAGAGCGTAATTGGTAACAAAAACAATTTTATGAGGACTTTTGTGATTTTATGAATTTTTTGTTTTTTTTTAATTTTGTAGATTTTTAGGTATTTTTTGTTTTCAGAATTTTTTGGGAATTTTTAATTTTTTTCAGACAAAATCAATGAACAAAAATAATTTCACTCTGTGTTGCTGGCAAAACAATAACATGAATAGGCTTGAATTCAAACAATCTAAAGAGGAAAAACGATGAACTATATGGAAAAAAAACACAAGAATTATAGAAGAATTATAGTGAAACAACAAGCATTTTTTTGGTTGGATTTTAATGTTTTTTGGATTTTTAGGATTTTTTTATTTTATGATTTTTTTGGAATTTTCAATTTTTTTTCTAAAAGAATGATTGAACGAAAATGATTCAACTCTGTGCAATAAACAAAACAATTCAAATAACTATTAATTCAAGCAATCAAAAGAGGAAAAACGATGAACTATGCGGAAAAAAACATGAATTATACAAAAATTATCGAAAAACACAACAATAAATTTTTTTTGGTTGGATTTTAATGTTTTTTGGATTTTTAGGATTTTTTTATTTTATGATTTTTTTGGAATTTTCAATTTTTTTTCAAAAAGAATGATTGAACGAAAATGATTCAACTCTGTGCAATAAACAAAACAATTCAAATAACTATTAATTCAAGCAATCAAAAGAGGAAAAACGATGAACTATGCGGAAAAAAACATGAATTATACAAAAATTATCGAAAAACACAACAATAAATTTTTTTTGGTTGGATTTTAATGTTTTTTGGATTTTTAGGATTTTTTTATTTTATGATTTTTTTGGAATTTTCAATTTTTTTCTAAAAAGAATGATTGAACGAAAATGATTCAACTCTGTGCAATAAACAAAACAATTCAAATAACTATTAATTCAAGCAATCAAAAGAGGAAAAACGATGAACTATGCGGAAAAAAACATGAATTATACAAAAATTATCGAAAAACACAACAATAAATTTTTTTGGTTGGATTTTAATGTTTTTTGGATTTTTAGGATTTTTTTATTTTATGATTTTTTTGGAATTTTCAATTTTTTTTCAAAAAGAATGATTGAACGAAAATGATTCAACTCTGTGCAATAAACAAAACAATAACTCAAATAACTATTAATTCAAGCAATCAAAAGAGGAAAAACGATGAACTATACGGAAAAAAACATGAATTATCCAAAAATTATCGAAAAACACAACAATAATTTTTTTTCGGTTGGATTTTAAGATTTTTTGGATTTTTAGGGGTTTTTTATTATATGATTTTTTGGGAAATTTTCGATTTTTTGTCCGCAAAATGAATGAACGAAAATGATTTAACTCTGTGTTATACACAAAACGATAACTTAAATAACTATCAATTCAAGCAATCAAAAGGGGAAAAACGATGAATGGACTGCAAAGAAAAAAATCATATGAATTATACAAAAATTACAGAAAAACACAACAATAAATTTTTTACGGTTGGATTTCAAAATTTTCTATATTTTTAGGGGTTTTTATTTTATGATTTTT